>MCJB01051097.1:60006-72624 GCA_002018475.1 Nicotiana obtusifolia
AATGACTAAGTTTAAATTACACACACATAAAAAGGAGGGGGGGGGGGGTCCTAAGTTTTTTAGCCTACAGGATCACCCCGTGCAACATAAATAATACTTCACAATTCTTTTAAGGTAGAGGTTGCTCGTATTATTCGGCAGGCACAGACTGTCATATCTTGCTACTCGATTACTATGTTAAATTTGTATACTTAAAGGCATTCTAATTCAATTCTAAGTCGTGCCCTATGCGTGCACTACCCGTCCCATGCCTATGGTCCAAGAGGCTTTGGACCTACTATCGGGTGGTTCTAGACTTTACTTAGGTTGCTAAAAAATGATAAAACTAGGCGACATTCAAAATAGATAGGACTGCATACAATAGCAATAAAAAGGCTCAAGTTCACCTCCACGCATAAGCACACAAACAAATTTCTGGTTAGGCATCAAACAGGATTAAGGCGTATTAGAATCATTAAGTCCTATAGGCATGATTTCTATATGATTCCAGTATCATAGAGGCAGTGCTGTAATTTCTGGACTGACGTATAGGCAGATTGGAGCTTTACAAATCCTATAGACAGGATACTAATCGTTTGCGTAATAAGGTGGTGAAAACAACCCCATTTTTCTGAATTACCAATGCTGATTTTATAGATATGCGTCTTAGGTAGGTGACAATACACTATAGACATGATCTCTAATAGTCACGTGATTAAGCAGTGAAGTCGCTTGAATACACAGTATTAGTATCGTCAATAAATACCCTATAAGCAGTATTTTCAACAATTAGACTTGATTTTATAACACTTTATCCTCACAGGCAGGCTATCTGAGTGAGGCAGTGCAAAAGCAGCATGAAGCAGTTGATTAATTAGTTAAGATCTTGTAGTCATGGTATCTAGGTAAGTAAAAGTATTGCATTGTTGCATCCTATAAACATGTTATCTAAGATAGTAGACATGGAAACAAGTGTAGCATATTTGACAAATGAAATGAAGTGAGTGCGTGATTCCTATATGCATGCTTTCTACACATGAAACTAAATAGCATATAAGGCATGTTGAACAAAATAGCAAATAGACCACAGACCCTATAGGCACATTTTCTACCCTTTTATGCAAGCATTAGAATCTACCTGTTTCTCCAATTCCACTAATTCTCCATTATTCAGTTTTACAGGTTATTACAGACCATATTAAACCAAGATCCGAACCAATTACAAATATAGAATAACCCAGTAACACATCAGGGCATTCCAATATGCTCAGAACTTCACACGGACTGCGGGCCCAAACTTCAAATGCAAACATTGCATTTCAGACCTATAGTACCAAAGTAGGCCGGACATACTAGGCCCAAAGGAATAACACTTGACCAAAGGATTGCCCAATTCAGCCTTACAGGTAACAA
Organism: Nicotiana obtusifolia; assembly: GCA_002018475.1. NCBI lineage: Eukaryota > Viridiplantae > Streptophyta > Magnoliopsida > Solanales > Solanaceae > Nicotiana > Nicotiana obtusifolia. Next base: position 61,399 of record MCJB01051097.1, read on the forward strand.
AATACTTATGGAATTGATAACAATTTTCATACTTAACTCCTAAAGCTAACAACAACTCCAACTAAAATACATAGACAAGAATACATGAAAGACAAACAAGTTCGCAAGGGAGATTCATGCTTGCATTTTAAGGGGACATGATTAATTATCCTAGAATAACAGATTCTTTCGAATGAAGTTTCAAACACTAGCATGGTAAAACAGCTAAAGACAATTTTCAAATTGAGAATCTGATCATGAAAAGCTAAGGGAGCAATAAAGAACAGCCTCAATGTAGTAAGTTCAACATGGAAATTAACAGCATAGGTTCATGGTCGAGCAATTACTTAACAAGAGAAAGTTATCACAGTACAAGAGACAATATCAAACTTCAACACTAAGAGAAGCAAGCATCAAATCTAATACCATTTCGCCATAGGTGGTGAAAGAAGGTCAGCTGTAAGATTTATTCCTAAGGTCTAAACTGGTACTAAGGAGGATAGGATTGACCAAGTCAGCAAACACACAAGAGAATCACAAATGCAAAATAACATGTCCTCATGAACGGCAGGACCAAAAGAGTAACCAGTTAGGCATAAACTAAATTACTTCCTAAGCATGAGTTTGGTTGACATAACAATCCAGGACAGGGTAGGAAAGCAGGATTGACGACAAACATCAGCATAACATAGCAAACTAAACAGGTTTAGTAGAGCCAGAATTCTCAATATGCAAAGACATATAAAGAGCTAGATTGTCACATAAAGGCTGGATATTGCATTTCACCTTATAGACTATAAGATTAAACATCCTGGGATTGAACTAAGCATGGAACATACAATAAAGCTCACAATTGGCTGACATCACAGTTAAGAATTGGTCGTAGTAGAGTATCAGAAATATTAGAACACATGAGTTGGTCTATTGTAAGGTGCAGAACAAAGTAGGGGATAAATTCAGGGAGAATAGAAAGTAATAAGCATTCAAACACACACACTAAGGTAAACATGCTTAAGAGATCCAACAATCATTCATATTAAACACAGGTAATAGACATATCAGAGTTGGGAATTTTATGCAAGTTCAAGTACTAGAAAAAGTTCAGAGTCACAAGACAACTTCAGAGTCAATAAGGCTGCATACAGAGATGGCATAGAAACAGATTGACTCACACAAATTTCAGTGGCATGAGTGTACAGAATACAAACACAAACGAAGGAGAATAAAACTGCAAAGGCCAAGGAACTTACCAGTTATCAAGTGATAAACAGATAAACTAGAAGAACAATCTCAACAGTACTCCAAACGTCAACAAAGAGTAGTAGAACCCAAAGTGTCAGTGCGTCAGAGTTCTCAAGGCTTTCAGATGAACCTCGAGCAGTGCTCGCACCAAGAAAGGTCAATTAGTCGAATTCCGGTGGCCTTTGCCTTTAGCCGGCCAAGAGCCAAAGTTTAGAACAATATAGAGTGAAAGAGTAAAAGAATAATAATGATAATAACAGTATTCAATTGGTAGTTCTTGCAGTAGTTCCCCTTTTGAGCTCCAAGGGAAGCGGGCTTTGTATAGTAGCAAGCTTGGGCGAACAAACAAGGAAATATAATCAATCAACACAAAAAGGAAAGAATATATTCCATGCATGCTCAATATAATAGAGAAAGTAAGATACTCTGAACCCTAGTTGGAGTTGGATTCAGGGAAAAGCATTCACAAGGCCAATCATGACAGAATCACCGGGGACATAGCATATACAAGAGAAATTTTCTCTTCTTAAGTGTATAAAAACACAATCGTACCCAGAACCATAGGATCAAAGCCATATCTGTGAGAATCTAACTTGCCATAAGTATAATGGTAACGAAAGTTACCATAAATGATTTATGGTAGCAGAAAGGCAAGTAGAATCCGCGTATGTATGAGTACGAGGAAGGAATAAGAGAGAATCTTAGTGGTCGGCTAGGGTTAGTATGAGAGTGGAGAGATAAGAGAATATAGAGGTGGCTGGGGAGGGGGGGAATGGGTCTCCAGGGTTTATAAGGAGAGATGGGGATTTATTATGGACCGTTGATCACTGAGGATCAACGGCCAGTATTGAATAAGAAATGGGGCGGGTTAAGTGCAACAAATCGCGACCGGATTTTAAAGGGGTCGTTTGGTTGGGCTGCTGACGAGTGAAGTAGAGTGGGCCAAAGGTTTTGGGCCTGATTTTTTTCGGAATTAGCCTTGCATTGCGTTGGATTTTAAGTACAAGAAATTAAGGAAAAAACAATTTAATAAAATAGATAAATAAATATTAAAATATTATATATGCAAATTAATGTGGTAAATATAGATAAAAGTTAAAAAAATTATTTTGACTTTGAAAAAAAAATGATAAACTATAATTAATTGTAAAGTATAGGCTATTATTGTAAAAAATGTGTAAATAGCTCAAAAATGCAAAAAAATGTAATTATATGAAATGACGTAAAATGTTATAAAACATGCATGTGGGTATAAATAATAAATTTGGATGACTAAATCATCCCAAAATAATTTGAAGGGATATTCAAAAAATATTTAAATAATTAAATGCGAGAAAATTAATTTTAAACTTTAAAAATTATAAAAAATTGTAGAAAATTCTTATGAATCTTGTAAATTAGGTAATAATGCAAGAAATAATGTTTTGAAAGTATATATGACATTTATGAGGGCAAAATTGGGTATCAACAATTACAACATTTGTTTGAAATGTAAATGAATATAATTCGAATCTAATGCTACCAAGGACAAGTGATAGCCATCACTGGAACACATGTACAACTTTAGATCCAGCTCCCGTCGTATGCAGCAACATCAACATCCAACATCTGTACGCAAGGTGCAGAAATGTAGTATGAGTACAACCGACCCTATGTACTCAATAAATAACAAACCTAACCTTATGTTGAAAGTAGTGACGAGCTGGAACAAGGGTCGGAGTCCAACACCAATAGCCAACAACAGTTCATAACAACATAATAAAAATGGTACAAGAAATAATTCAGAAGTACAATGCTCAACTCGTTCACAGTCATGGGAAAATAGGCATGTTTTTCAAAGTCGTCAATAAAACTGAATTCTTTTCACCAAATCACCAGAGATATGAGTAAATATGAAAACTGTAGTTTTCCCCAAAAATCTTTCAACAATAATTAAGATGTTTCATTTTGAGATAGCACGAGAAAAGTACATCTCTATACCTACATGTCAATATGCAAGTGAAATCATGAATGCCACCAAAACCGGGCAGCATGAGGAAATGCATCTCTATGCATGTCACATGTAATACGCCTCAATTATGAACTCATGTACTCACACTCTCAGAGTACTCAATCTTACTGTCGCATATCCTCGCTCATCATGTTAAATACTCAGCAACCTCAGCCAATCAGTACTGTACAGGGAAGATCCAGCCCAGGGCAGATCCAGCCTAAACATAAATAATCCAGCTTAATCCAAATGAATCCAGGGCAGATCCAGCCCAAAAATCAATAGCAACTACGCCCATTGTGGATGTCCAGACTCTAGAGTGGCCGATCCAGCCCAAGCGCTATAGTAAGCCAAATCCTGGCATGAATAAATAAAGCATGTTGCGACGTGCAGCCCGATCCCATAAATACCACTCACAACAGGCCCTCAGCCTCACTCAGTCATCATTTTCTCTAGCCTCTCGGGCTCACAACACTCATGCTAAGTAGCCTTAATCAACGATACGAGATGTGATAATATACAATAATAGAGACTGAGATATGATACGTAATGATGAATGCGATTGAGTACATAACAACAATTAAGGAAATAACTCAATAGCAAAGAACGACCATTGTGTGTCCCAATAGTACCAACATATAGCCTAAACATGATTTCTAGCATAAATTACAGCTCAAGTTCTCTAACACATAGAATACAGTAAAAATATCCGGATAAGATAGCTACACAGTTCCATGGAATTGACTAAATCACAATTTACAAGGTGCCCCACACGCCCGTCACCTAGCATGCGCATCACCTCAACATCAATCACATAACACGTAATTTGGGGTTTCATACCCTCAGGACCAAGTTTAGAAGTGCTACTTACCTCGAACAAGCCAAATCTCATACCAAACAGAAGGACAGCCCGACGCACTAAGCTCCCGCTATGTGCGGGATCCGGGGAAGGGCCGGACCACAAGGTTCTATGGTATGCAGCCTTACCCTGCATTTCTGCAAGAGGCTACTTCACCGAGCAAGCCAAACGATACTCCAAAAATGCCATCCCGCGCATGCCGACCTCTGAACAGCTCGAAACTAGTCAAAAACAACTCAAATATATCAAATAATGCCTAAGGAAACAATTCCAACTGATAATGGTCGAATCTTTAATCAAAAGCCTAAATCAACCAAAAATTCAAACTCGGACCCACGCCTTGGAACCCGATGAAACTCAAAAAATACGACAACCCATTCAATTACGAGTTCAACCATACTAGTTTCATTCAAATCCGACTCCAAATCGATGTACAAAACTCAAAATTCTCTTTATGAAACTTTAGACAAAATCCCCCAATTTCTCTCTTGAAATCCTCAATCAAATGCCTAAAACGAAGATAGATTTATGAAATAAAATCAAAATCGAGTAGAGAACACTTACCCCAATTCATATGGTGAAAACCGCCTCAAAATTCGCTACAATCGGAGCTCCATAACTACAAATATGCAAAAATGGCTGAAACCTCCAAAATAGAGAACTTTATAATCACTGCGCGAATTAATGAATCGCGATCGCGAAGAAGAAAAATGCACTGCCCAGAATTACCCTCCGCGATCGCGGATCAACCTTCGCTAACGCGAAAAACCAACCATCACTGCCTCCCAACGATTACCCTACACTGCGTAATTATCCATGCGAACGCGATAACCACATGCATCTGAACTATGTGATCGCAACACAATCAGTGCTAACGTGAAGGAGAAACTAGCCTCTGCCCAGCTTAGCCTAAATCACTCTGCGAACTCGTGCACACTTGCGCGTATGCGATACTCACTCTGCAGCACTACGCGAACATGTCTAAGGACTCGCGAACACAATGAACAATTTCTCCCCAGCCATCAAACAACTCTACGCGATCACGATTAACCTTACACAATCGCGAACAAGGAAACCAGATGCTCAGCAGAACCAACAATGCCAAAATGAAGGAAAATGATCCGAATTCGATCGAAAACACGCCCGAGGCCCTGGAGACCACATTCGAACATCCCAACAAGTCCCATATCATAACACGGACTTACTCGAGGCCTCAGATCACGCATAACAACATTGAAATGAGGAATCACACCTTGAATCAAACTTAATGAACTTTGATCTTTTTTCAACTTCCAAAACTCATGCCGAAACATATCAAATCAACTCAGAATGAACTCAAATTTTGCACACAAGTCCCAAATGACGTAAGGAAGCTTCCAATTCTTGGAACCACAATTAGAATCTGATATCCTCATAGTCAACTCTCGGTCAAACTTATGAACTTTCCAAACTTTCAAATTTTCAACTTTCGCCAATTAGTGTCGAAACCTTCTAGAAACATCCAAATGCAAATTCGGACATACTCCTGAGTCCAAACTCACCATCCGAACCTAACAGAACAGTCAAAACTCCAATGCAAGGTCAAATACTAAAAAGTCAAATTTTGTCAACTCTTTCAACTTAAAGCTTCAATCATGAAATTTATTCTTCCAAATCGATTCCGAATAACTTTAAAACCAAAATCGATGATTTACACAAGTCATAACATCATACAGAGCTACTCATGCCCTCAAACTACCGAGCAAAGTGCAAATGCTCAAAACGACTGATCGGGTCGTTACAATCTCCCCCACTTAAACAAACGTTCGTCCTAGAACATGCCTAGAGTCGTTCAAAAGCCATCAAATTGCCGTGTAACCTTACCATGCACATACCCGGGGGTGATCCCACGTCACTCCAATCCATGTAAGCCTGTCAACACATCATAACTGAAGATCAATACTTTAACCTTAGTCCGTAAGCCTTAGAACCCAATTTCCAACAGCTGAAATTCCTTATCAGACTCGAATCTCGCACCTACGCACTATATGAATCTGAGCAAGTTGTATCAAGCCATAACCATAACCAAGACACAATCACATGATATACTACATAACTCGAATACTCATAGCAATAACTTCCGACCGCAATAGCTGCTCGATAACGAACTCGACACCGGTAACAAACCTCATACCAGCTAAAATCTTGTTTTGAACCTTTGTACACTGCCAATGATGAAAGAAACATGCAGAAACTCTTTACCACTCATCATATCAACAAGTCATGGAGCTCTCCCTTATCCGAAAGGAACCAAAGCCAAATCCTAAGCCGACTTCCGATATTATTCTTCCAAACATACTGTAATCAACTCCGATAGTACCCATTCTAGGAACAATGACCTTACCTCATCAAGCATAATTATTCCATTGACATGCCACACCAATACTACTTAGAATCACAACTTGTGCATTCCGTACACCAATAAGCAACAATTCAAATGTACCCGAAAATAGAAAACGACTCAAATGAGAGAACCATCCCGCAAATTCAACAAGTACCACCATCACCGCAATGATATGAGTCCATCATACATAGTAGAACCAAAAACACACGAATGTAACGCAAAGTATCATATCTCAACATAACTCCGCTACAATGCGTGATCCCATCCAAACATTGGTCCATATGAAATACCTCAAGCCACCATGCCCAAAATCAACAACTACGCACAATTCGACATCAAGTACCCAAGGTGCCTAAACATAACCATGGAGAAACAAATAACACAATACCACAGCCTGAAAAGAACATAACCAATGCGCAATCAATCATTCAACAACTGAATACCCATCTCGCTCAAATTCTGCTATAAGGCCCAAATAGAACCACACCATGTGTGCATATAACCAACGAATCACAACTCCTCGTAGCATATAAGAGTAACTCATAAAACATACATGATACGAATGAGATTATTCTAACCGAATGGCACATCCCTCAACAATAGCAGTACGGAGTCAACCCATTCGACCCGGTGTAGAATACACATCCTCGTTAGGCCTACCAATAAGCCCCCAAATCAACCCTGATTATCTATAAATAGGTAAATAATCCTCCTAAAGTCCACAATGACCTAACTATAACGCATACTATCATCTAGCTAGCTTTTGCCACATTTTCACAGTCCACAACCACGAAACAATCTGCTTCTGAGAACTCCCAGCCTCGAAATTCATAGAACACAGGAATCACCATATCTGATCCCAACTCCACCGCCTAAATGTATAACACATCTCTCATACACGATCATCCCACGAGGAATACTTCTATATTCTTCCATGCCACATAGCAAAATCTGAATATCAGCAGTCGATCAACCAGGCGAGTACCGCAATACCAATGAAGCATCCGTAATTCAAACATTGTGCACCTTCTGAAATGTGCACCCTTCTCAGGAATTACCAAGTAGTTATAGCATTCACTAAAACATCGAAAATCGTCCACGTTGTCTAAGAGTTCATGACCTTCCCTTCAAAATTGAACTGTGACCTTGCACATGCAAATCTCAATCCCACACCACACAACGCATCTATCAAGCCATCATATGAAAAGTACGAGAAGCTCATAATCAACCCTGAGTCCCAAGTAGAATACATATCCGATCAACCAGAAACCTTTCTTTTGATCCATCCAGTATAAAATCACAATACGCAACATGCTCCTCACTCCGGTAGGAAATATCCGTCTCAACCAGTGGTAAAAACCATCGAGAACTCTCCGAAGCCCATTTGCACGTAATTAAACTATCAGAACTGAATCTCTCTAACTCAACCAAGCCACGCAGGTCGCCAAAACCCAAGAGCATTTCCACAAAACACCTATAGAGACTCACCATATCATAAGTACCCAAAGAACTGACCATGTCCATTACTGTGCTGACTCAACCTACTATCAAGTTTTCCTACTTCTCCGAGTTTTCTTCTGAATTGCCTTCAAGTTGAAACTTCTCCTTGCCAAAACACCATTGTCCTTACCCAAAACTCACCACAAGAGGTCCGAACATAAAACCACATCGCCTTAAGGTCCATAAGCCGCTGTATTCCCTCTTAAGAACCCCAAAAGTACCACAACCGAGAAACCCACTCTGAAGAGACCGTTTGTGAATCTAATGCAATTTTCTTCTTCTTCCTGATACTAAAATGTATAATCCATAATGATATGGAAATACCGCGAGTATCAACACCATCTAATGTAAATCCCATATTCTAGCCATATACAAACCCAGAAATCCTCAAATGCCACATATGAATCTTAAACTCTTTAGAACCTCCCCAAGAGTCATCCACTCTGCTCAAACCTCGATTGCCCGCCCAAGCGGGCCGGACGACCTATGCTCAATTAACACAACAACACCCCTAAAGAAGTAATCATGTCTTAACGAAACCGAGCAAATCCCTACTTCATGCGCACTACCTCCGTCACGAATAACAACCTCAAATCATTCCGTGATTTCCATATACCCATAAAGAGTAATATATCCCATATCCAGAAGTCTCCTCACTTGAGTCATCCTCAATATCAACCTCTACAAGTCATAACTGATTCAAAGTATGCCTCAGACCGAAACTAATACAATACGTAACCATGCAACCAAATGGTCGATAGCCGATTCCTCCACTTGGCTCAAAGCCATAGATCAAACCACGTGATAACTCACAATGTCCATACTTCATTACTGCCATGGTACTGTCATGAGGTTCAACTAAATCCTTCATAAACTCATGTAACACAAACTACATACTACCTCAAATCATCTGCTAAGCTCGCATTCATTCTCGTGATGGCCAGGTCAACTACTACAACTGATCCAAACTCAAATCGCACAAATATAACCCATTGGCAGAAAAGAAAGCCTCCACATAACATCACCAGGATCAAACATTCATAGATTACTCTGCAGGTTATGATCCGCCTACTTAGCCACAAACTGACATTTCTCTGTACCTTTTCAAAGCCACAACTACTACGCCATCACTTAATCTTCCTGAGTCTGAACTCACAACAAGACGTGAAAATCTACTTTGCTCCACAATTAAACAACATGAAAAATTATGTTAGGATCATAACTCGAATCTATACAACATATTAAGATAGAAATCAAGCACCCAATAGTCCTTTTTACATCTAAGGAAAACTCTTCTCATCACGTTCCATCCATCTGAACACATCCCCCAGTCACATCATACCCATCAATTAGCTATCCAACCACTCACCAAACCATAAATTCCATTAATAGGGACACTACCAGACTTATAAGTCCAAAAGCACGTGCTCATACAACTGAAATCTCCGTGCTCAAGATATAGTCAAAACTCGGCCTCAAGACCTCTAGACTGGACCATCATCAGCGCACCGAAATCACATCTCGCACTTCATCCATGGAATCACAAGCCGTTGATGTACAGCTGATACCGAGAGCTTGCATGCGCATACGAATATGTGGAAGAGATTCAAAGAGTTACGCTTCAAGCTGAACCAATGCCGCACGATAAGGAAAGAATGATGGGAAGTTTATACTAAATGCCTTGTAGCCTCTCGAAGATAGGTATGGACGTCATCATACCGATCCGCAAGACTCTATTAGACACTTGCTCATGACTCGTCGAACCTATGAACCTTGACCTCTGATACCAACTTATCACGGCCCAAAATCCAACTAGTCGTGGTGACACCTAACCCACCAATAAATAACTATCCAATTTAATGAAATTTATTAAGAGAAGAAATGATATTACAACTGCTTTTATATAAAGAATTGCCCTAGGACTGGTAGTACAAATCTGAGCTTCTAAAATTTAGATTTTTACAAGACAGAACTAAAATAAGTACAACATCTGTTTGAAATGTAAATGAACAGAATTCGAATCTAATGCTACCAAGGACAAGTGATACCCATGACTGGAACGTAGGTACATCTTCAGATCCATCTCCCGCCGTACACAGCAACATCAGCATCCAACATCTGCACGCAAGGTGCCGAAGTGTAGTATGAATACAACCGACCCTATGTACTTAATAAGTAACAAACCTAACCTTAGGTTGAAAGTAGTGACGAGCTAGAACAAGGGTCCGAGTCCAACACCTATAGCCAACAACAATTCATATCAACATAATAAAAATGGTACAAGAAATAATTCAGAGGTGGGATGCTCAACTCGCTAACAGTTATGGGAAAATAGGCATGTTTTTCAATGATGTTAGTAAAACTCAATTCATTTCACCAAATCACTAGAGATATGAGTAAATTTGAAAACTATAATTTTCCCCAAAAATCTTTTAAGAATAATTAAGATGTTTCATTTTCAGATAGCATGAGGAAAGTACATCTCTATACCTACATGTCAATATGCAAGTGAAATCATGAATGTCACTAAAACCGGGTAGCATGAGGAAATGCATCTCTATGCCTGTATCACGTATGCATGTCACATGCAATGCACCTCAATTATGAACTCATGTACTCACACTCTCAGAGTACTCATAAAATGAACCCTCGTTTCCGAATCTCATCCCCCTAGGAAAAAAGATCAACACTCCCACTCTCTCCTATTCTCACTCATCATGCTAAATGTTAAGCACTGTTAGTCACTCAGTACTGTACAAAGCATATCCAACCCAAACATAAATTAATCCAGGGCAGATCTAGCCCAATGCAAATGAATCCAAGCAGACCTAGCCCAAAAATCAATAGCAACTGCGCCCACTAAGGGTGGCAAGTAGGTCGGGCCGGGCCCGAGACCGGCCAAGGATCGCGGGCTAAGTGGGCTTAACGGGCCGCGACCGTTTGGCCCGCTAGAGCTAGGATCGTGCCGGTCTCGTGGGCCAGTTCTTAGCTAGGAATTGCTAGGACCGGGCCCGTTTGGTCTGCCAAGAGACCGGGACCAGACCGGACCCTTGGCCCAGTACCGATCTCTTGGCGGACCAAACGGGCCCAACGGATTTTTTTTTTAATTTTAAAAAGAGTCGTTTGGCTTTTGAAAAAAAAGCTGTTGGGGGTTTAAAAAATAGCCGTTGGGTATTTAAAAAATAGCCATTTATCCCCCTCCCCCCCAACTTAGTTTTAACCCCAAACGTTTTATTATAATATTTTCTCCCTATTTTATACTATAAATTCCCC
>MCJB01051097.1:72682-103808 GCA_002018475.1 Nicotiana obtusifolia
TCTTTCATTTTCTTACAAAGCCAATATCAATCTATCAAAATCTCTCTCCAATTTTCTTCTATACTTGCTACAATTATTTACTTTATCAAAAACAAATAGTGAAAAAATTGTGAGGTTGCTACTATTACTTACTCTACTCCAAGAAATAGTCAAAAAATATTGAGGTTGTTACAATTTGTGAAAAAATTGTGAAGTTAGTGAATTGGAGTCTTCAACGATAATCAATTTTCAACAAGTTGTTCGTCAATTCGGTAAACTCTTCCAACTCTTAAGTCTTAATATTATAGTTTTGTTTGTTTTATTTATTTTCTATTACTTGATTAATTAAGATTTCTTCCTTAAGAAATATTTTTGGTAAAAGTAAGAATAAGAGAAAATCCAAGATTGGCGAATCTAGTGGTACTACTGTTCCTCCTCCCCTGCCCCCGGCTCCCCAAACCAAACCCTTTACCCGTCCTACACCTGCTATTCTTGATACTGATAATAGTTTATTACAATTTAGTGACACTGAATTTTGCCATAATATTGCACCCGGTGAACATTTAGACCATTAATTAATTAATGCTCTCTATTCTCATAATTATAATACTATTGATGAAAAAGATGATGAATAATTGATCTTGATGAAACTCAATTGGACGATGATACACCCACTAGTCTTGCCTCCTGATGTTGACCCAACTAGTGATAATTTTTTGCTAATCCAAATGATGACCCATATGATACTCCCATTACTGCCCTTATTTTTTCTAGAGAACCTACCAAACAGCTGGAAACATCTCCTGCTTGGCCATTATTTACTCAACTAGTTCCAAAAAATAAGGCTAAGTATAAAACTTGTAGTATAGAGTTAGCTTTTAAATATACTGGACCACAGTCAGTGATGGGATCTTTCGCTAGACACATAAAAAAACACCCTAAAGATAACGTAAGATATCAATGTCTGAAAGCTATGGTCGAGGGGAAAAGTGTACCTAGTCCTAGTCAACGTTTAATGCACATGTAAGTAATGATGACGATTACCTTACGAATGGGGATTGGGCTAATGTTATAATGCTTGTTGATTTTTTAGGAAAATTTCATATTGCTACAAAAGAATTTTTTTAGGCAATATTATCCTACTAATTCTAACCGTTTAGTTTATATTACAGAACATGTAAATTTGTTTACTGATTTTTCACAAAGTGAGGAAATTTATCAACTTGCTATTGATTCTATGAAAAAAAAGTTCAAAAAATATTTTTTCTCTATTCCCCCTATTTGTGGTGTTGCTTCTTTGTTAAATCCTTGTATGAAATTAGGAGGTCCCCAATTTTGGTATGAAACTATTTATAATGGTTTAGCACTAGAAGATGATGAGTTGCCTAAACTTGCGGAAGCAATAGCCTCAATTAGAACAAATGCTGAAAATATTTATAATGCTTATCAAGTTGCATTAAATCATGCTAGACCAAATGTTCCAACTCCTTCTTCTTCTGATTCTCAATCTTGTAAAAGAACTGCAGGAGTAAGAAGACTTAGTGTTGAGCGGGGTTTAGGGGTTCTTTTGGTTCTAGTAGTAATGATTTTTCATAACTAAATGAGCTTAAAGTTTATTTGTCGCAGCAACTTGAGGAAGTGAATCCCGACGATACCTTTAATATTTTGCAATGGTGGAAGGACAAAGAAAAGTACTTTTCGGTTCTTTCAAGGATTACCAGAGACATTTTAACTATTCAAGCTTCAACAGTGGCATCGGAGAGCGCTTTCAGGCAAGTAAGACTTCAAATCGGTGATCATAGAGCGTCTATGAGGGATAGCTTGAAAAAATCAGTACTTTTCATAAATTGGATCCGTTCGGAAAGAAGAAATTTTGGACTTGCTAAATCTCAACCAGATGAAGCTTATGAAGAAATGCTAGCTGTACTTGCTAAGGATGCTGCTTCACCCGACAATGGAAGCGGCGATGACCAAGCTACTTTTTCGCCACCACCGACGGAACTTCCTCTGAACCTTGAAGGATTTATAAAGTTTGTAAGAGATAGCATGTAACTTGTATGAACAAAAATTAGTATGTATTATGTAACTTGTATTTTGGCACTTATTGGTTAGTTCTTTTTTCTTCTCAATGGTGGTATTAGCACCTTGTTGTGCTCATTCCATAGGGAGAGAAAGACTAAGAAAGATATTGTCATATTTTTTATTTCTATATTAAAATTACATGGCATTGCTTTGAATATCTTTTTACGATATTGTTGTCTTTAAATTTGAATTAAAAAAAATTAGGTCACAATTCTATAATAAAATTACAAGGCATTGCCTTAGATGCATTTTTAACATCTTTTTGTCTTTAATTTCTATTTAATTTTTTTTTTTAAAATTACTGCTTAGCTGTTGGGCCCATTTAAGCCCGTTGGGACCACAGAACCGGCCCGTTTAACCCGGGACGATGAGTTCGTGGGCCAGGGGTCCCGGGCCGGTTCCTACAAAAAGCACATTTATCCTGGGACCATTTAGCCCATTTATTTAAGGACCATGACTGACCCGGGACCGCGACCCACATGACCTGCCCGTTTGGCTCGTTTAGGGCTCGGCCCGACCCACTTGTCACCCTTAGCGCGCATTGTGGATGTGCAGACTCCGGAGGGGCCGATCTAGCCCAAGCGCTATAATAAGCCAAATCCTGGCATGAATCAATAAAGTCTGCTGCGGCTGCAGTATGATCCATAAATACCACTTACAATAGGCCCTCAACCCCACTCAGTCATCAATCTCTCCAGCCTCTCGAGCTCACAATACTCATGTTAAGAAGCCCTAATCAATGCCACGAGATGTGACAATATACGATAATAGAGACTGAGATATGATACGTAATGATGAATGCGATTGAGTACATAACTGCAATTAAGGAAATAACTCAATAGCAAAAAATGACCACTGTGTGTCGCAATTGTACCAGCATATAGCCCAAACATGATTTCTAGCATAAATTACAGCTCAAGTGCTCTAACACATAGAGTACAGTAAAAATGTTCGGATAAGATAGCTACACAGTTCCTTGGAATCGACTAAATCACAATTCACACGGTGCACACCCACACGCCTATCACCTAGCATGCGCGTCACCTCGACATCAATCACATAACACGTAATTCAGGGTTTCATACCCTCAAAACCAAGTTTAGAAGTGTTACTTACCTCAAACAAGCCAAATCCAATACCGAGCAAGCCAAATGATACTTTAAAAATGCCATCCCGCGCATACCGACCTCCGAACGGCTCGAAACTAGTCAAAAGCAACTCAAATACAACAAATAATGCCTAAGGAAACAATTCCAAATGATAAAGGTCGAATCTTTAATCAAAAGATCAAAGTCAACCAAAATGTCAAACCCAGACCTGCCCTCAAAACCTGATGAAACTGACAAAATCGACAACCCATTCAATTATGAGTCCAAGTATACTAGTTTCATTCAAATCCAACTCCGAATTGATGTTCAAAACTCAAAAATTCACTCTATGATACTTCAAAAAACAAAATCCCCAATTTCTCTCTTGAAATCATCAATCAAATGCCAAAAACGAAGATAGATTCATGAAATAAAATCAAAATCGAGTAAAGAACACTTACCCTAATCCATATGGTAAAAATCACCTAAAAGTCGCTTCAACCGGAGCTCCACAACTCCAAATATGCAAAATGGCTGAAAGCTCCGAAATAAAGTACTTTATAATCACTGGGCGAATTAATGAATAGCGATTGCGAAGAAGAAAAATGCACTGCCCAGAATTACCCTCCGCTATCGCTTAACTATCCATGCGAACGCGATGACCACATGCATCAGAACTATGTGATCGCAACACAATCAGTGCTAACGCGAAGGAGAAACCAACCTCCGCCCAGCTCAGCCGAAATCATTCCACGAACACGTGCACACTTGCGCAAACGCGATACTCACTCAATAGCAACCTACGCAAACACGTCTGAGGGCTCGCGAACATGATGAACAACTTCTCCCCAGCCATCAAACAACTTTATGCGATCGCGAACAAGGAAATCAGATGCTCAGTAGAACGAGCAATGCCAAAATGAAGGAAAATGATCCAAATTCAATCCAAAACATGCCCGAGCCCCTCGGGATCACGTGCGAACATTCCAAAAAGTCTCATATCATAACACGGACTTACTCGAGGCCTCAAATAACGCATAACAACATCAGAATGAACTCAAATTTTACACACAAGTGCCAAATGACGTAACAAAGCTATTCCAATTCCCGGAACCATAATCCTAATCCGATATCCTCAAAGCCAACTCTCGGTCAAACTTATAAACTTTCCAAACTTTCAAATTTCCAACTTTCACCAATTAGTGTCAAAACCTTCTAGAAACATCCAAATGCAAATCTAGGCATACGCTCGAGCCCAAAATCACTATCCGGACCTAATGGAACTGTCAAAACTCCAATTCAAGGTCAAATACTAAAAAGTCAAACTTGGTCAACTCTTCCAACTTAAAGCTTCAATCATGAAATTCATTCTTCCAAATCGATTCCGAATAACCTGAAAACCAAAATCACTGATTCACATAAGTCATAATACACATACTGAGCTACTTATGCTCTCAAACTACTGAGCTAAGTTCAATTTCTCAAAACGACCGGTTGGGTCATTACACATGGCGTCCCAAGAATGTTTTACTGATACTATTTCGGCTAATGATAGATTTTGACCCATACAGTTAGTCCCTCTGCTTATCGAGGTCGTTCCCGCGGACAAGGTCGGTGAGCGGACAATGTCATTCATGATATAATTTTATAGAGTTGGCTGAGCTCGTGGTCGTGGAGATAAGGCTAGTGGCCTTCTAAGGTCCGCATATTTTGAATTTTTTGAATTACTCGAGAAGTCTGTTGGAGCCATCTAGTCCAAGAGAAAATGTGACGTCATGACATCATGCATCATAATGATGTCGTTTCCCAACGCATTGCATCAATTTAGGTGTGACCCTTGATTGGCTCTATCATTTCGATTTCCGTGCTAATCATAACCCATTGTTTCGATTCTGATGCCTCTCAAACCTTATAAACAGGGGAAGGTTTGTCGATTTTGGAAATTTTTCCAAACTCTTTCTTCTCTTTAAGCAATAACATCTCCTTCATCTTCTTTGCAGAATCCTCTCTACTCTCTATTTCAGCGACTTACCTTATTCCTCATTCCCTCTTGCTTGTTATTCACTTTCTTTACATTGAATCATGTCTAATGTGCCTGCTGAGGCTGGCGAGGGGAGTCGTGTTGCTCCCTTGGTGATGGTGATCCCCTCCCCTAAGGAGAGTGTTCCTGCCACCGTTAAATTTGGAGCCTTCCCGTTGGTGGAGGAGATAATCCCACGCAACCCTGATTCCATATCCGATTTCACCAAATCACCGAAGGTCGAACGTGGAGCTTTTCGATCAGCGATGACAGTGAAGGAATTGGCGGAGCTTAAGGCTAAATTTAGACTTCTCGATCATATCGAGTTGATCCTAGTCGAATGGGATACGGTACAGGTCCACCGTCCTGGGTATTGCACCCTCTAGGACTACCCCTTCTAAGTCGGGTATTCTTCCCCCTCATTCAAATGGCGGAGGAGTTCTATCATCATTACGGCGTTTTCCCCGCTCAACTCGCGCCGTACGTCTATAAATCCATAAAGATGACAAATTTGCTGGTCAGGGTCAAATTGACACTGCGAAATTTAATTCATCTGTTCGCACCTAGCTTTTATAGGGGAACGATGCTAAACCTTCAACATTGAGGGGGCAAATGCCTGGTGGTGAAGATGGATGACAAAGCCATTTATCAATTCTGGTTCAACTTCTTTTATGTCAGAATCGAGGACGTTGTGGCCAATGTTGATGGCTTTCCTGAGGCTTGGAACTATACTCTTGAGTACTTTGGTCTCTCCTCCGTGTTCGATCCTGAATTTTGATTCTCGCCTTTTTCTTTAGCAGCCAAGACCTCGCCTCCTCCTTTGGGCGCTTGAATCTGTGACTGCGTCGAGCGACTTCTCCCTCACATCATAGGGATTCGTGAATGGCCAAGTTTTTTCAAGAAGTTCGGGCTTGCTCTCCCTATGATTGGTAATTTCCTTTTTACTATCAGCATCTTAACTCTTTCTTTTTGTTTTCCTTCACCGATTTTCCCTTTTCATGTTTTTTCTTAGCTTCGGCCAGGGGGTCTACGAGGAGGTCGAGAGTTGTTTTCCGGAAGAGGAAAGCTACTACGTCCTCAGTTTTCGCCCGAATTTCGACCGTGACAGATCCTATGTTTGTCCTAGCTCCTCCTGTTGTCGCGCTCGACTCTGTTTCCACTTCGACCGTGGAGACTTCGGCCGCTCCTCTATATTCTCTCATTAATGAGGACGATGAATTTTTTCCTGGTGATGGAGATCTCCAACCTCGAAGGAGGAGGTCCGTGGATGCCATTGAAGGAGTCACCCGAGCCGTTGATATGGCAGAAGGGGACTTTTCGCTGTGTGAGACGGCGACCATTATCATGGGAGATGATATTGAGCCGAGTTCCGAGGTTCCGAGGTCGGTGGGAGCCGATGTGGATTTGTGTCTTCCTTTTGCAGTGATGGAGACTGAAGGGACGGTTGCTGATGTCCTTGACACTTCGCGGTGAGAGGAGGCATCGACCTCTCGAACAACTATAGATATCTCTTTTCCGGCTGATGAGAGGGGCAAAAGCGTCGCTGAGGAGGGCGATGAGTCAGTTTCTGACATTGATACGGACGACCTGAGGATGATGGAGGAAGGGCTTACCCAACTTGAGATAAGGTTGGAGGGGTCTACGAGGACTATGATCCCCATAGACCATGACCTATTGAAGAACACCGAGGACGTAGTCCCTAACCTCGGCCCTATTTTTTTTTAGATAGAGGGTAAAACCCTTAAATAGATAGACGATGGTGCTTTGTCGAGGAGCATTGTTGGCCTTGCCCTTAGGGTGAGTGTTTGTGCTTCGACATCTTTTCTTCTTCTCGTTTTTTATTTATTTTTATTTGTTTAGGGTGTCTTTGATTCTTACTTCTTTCTTCTCATTCCTTTTAATTATTGTAGACAGTTATTTTGGAGATCGAGAGCGCTCGGAGGGAGAAGAGGCGTAAAGAGATCTTTGTGAGATTGAAAGACAATTATTTTGAGTATCGTGGCAAGTATCGAGATCTCCGTAGGCAATTTCGGTGAGGTGGCAATATGTAGGCTCTTCAAGACGAGTTGAAGGAGAAATATGATGAGTTGGTGAAGGCCATCGAGAAATGTAGCGTCCTCAAGGGGACGTTGAGGAGTAAGGAAGAGGAGCTTGAGGTCAGCAGGGTCGTGGAGGCCCAATGCAGCAACCTTCAAGCTCAAGTGGTCGATTTACAGGGGCAGTTAGAAGAGTGTCGACTTCAGCTGGAATCCTTCAATAGTGAGATTGCCGAGAAGTAAAAGCAGCTTGAAAAGGCGAAGTCCTCTCGTCTGGACGCTCCGAGAAAGACGGAGATGCTCGAGTTGGCGAATAGGACTCTCCGAGCCGAGCAGGATAACGATTAGTCAACAGCGAGAGCTAAGGAAGATCGACTGGAGGAGAGGATCGGGGAGCTAGAGAAAGATAACTCTGTTCTTCATGATTGAGTGGCCGCTTTGGAGGCCGAGAAAGCCCAATTACTTGCACAGTTGTCCTTATCCCGCACTTCAAATTTTCCCAATGTTCCTCGGGAGTTATATGAGGAATGGATCATGCCGAGGCACAATTAGATGTCTTTCGAGATTTGCATGCGGCAGGATCCGTTTCTGAGGCTTCCCTCAAAGATATTCGTGTCAAGGCTCGAGAAGCTCGAGTCGTTTGTGGATATGATCTCGCTATGCTTGAGGCTGATGAGGAGGTAGGGGATGAGGGCATAGACTGGATTGAGGAGAACGCCTGGTAAGATACCGCTTATCCTAAGGGCGAAGGTAGCGATGGCGAGGGGATCGAGATGGAGAGGGTGGTCAAGGTGCGACGCCATTGAAGACCCAGTTGTTCCTTGCATATTTTTCCTTTCCTATGGCTTATTTTTTGTACTTGTATGTCTTTTGCATCTGTTGTTTGCTCGTTTTGCTTTTGCCCTTTTTGTTGTTGTTGTCTTTTAGCTAGTCGTGGCCTTGGAGTCGAATATTCATAGATTGTGTGTGTTCCTTTATTGAGATATGGCTGAGGATCGATAGATGTTTGTTCGAATGAGGTCGAACATAACTTTTTGTTAGATCGCAGCCGAGGGCTAGTAGATATTTATTTGAGTGTAATCGAACTAACCCTTCGTTAAATCGCGGCCAATGGTTGGTAGGTGTTTGTTCAAGCTTAGTCAAACATAACCTTTTGTTAAATCATGGCCAATGGCCGGTAGGTGTTTGTTCGAGCTTAGTCGAACATAACCTTTCGTTAAATCATGGCTGAGGGCTGGTAGATGTTTGTTCGAGCTTAGTCAAACATAACCTTTTGTTAAATCGCGACCGAGGGATAGTAGGTGTTTGTTTGAGCTTAGGAGAACATAACCTTTCGTTAAATCGCGACCGAGGGCCGGTAGGTGTTTGTTCTAGCTCATTCGAACATAACCTTTCATTAAATCACGCCGAGGGCGGGTAGGTGTTTGTTCGAGCTTAGCCAAACATAACCTTTCGTTAAATCGCACTAAGTGCCGGTAGGTATTTGTTCAAGTGAGGTCGAACATAATACGAAAAAGGTGTCCTGATAAACGTAAGTTTCTTATTGCTTTGACATTGTTTCTTTGATTACATACTTGGAGGAAATTACAGATTTTGGGTGTTGGCTAGTGTTCCAGTCCCAATCCCAGTCTATCTAGTCCCTTCATTGTTTGACTTGGAGAGTATTGAGAAGTCGAGCAATGAAATAGTAGCAACGATCCTACCCTCGAGTACTTCGACTTGAAGCATTCCCTTTGCCGCCTCTTTAAAAACCTACTTGAGAAACCCAAATGGGACAAAACTCAAGTGAAGGAAAAAGAGTACAACTTGGGGGACACTTTCTCACTCAGAAGTTGAAGTATTTGTGGTGGCTGATATTCTAGTTATTTGGTAGTTTCTTTCCTTCCATTGTCTCTAGTTGGAATGAACCCTTATTCGCTTTGGCTGTGATTTTGTATGGACCATCCCAATTCATTCCCAGCTTTCCTTCCCGGGGGTCTTTGCTCGCTTGGGTTTTGGCTTTCAGTACATAGTCCCCGACTTTAAGCAGCCGGACCTTTGCTTTTTTGTTGTAATAGCATTCTGCTTGTTGTTTTTGGGCGACCATTCTCACGTATGCCATATCTCTTCATTCATCGATTTCGTCGAGTTCCTGCCTTCTGTTCTCGGTTTTACTCGTGCCGCTTTTGTGGGAGTACCTTTCGGTGGGTTCTCAGCAACCCCTTTGGGAGGGTGCTACTTACGAAACAAATCTAACTTACTACTTACAACATTCAAAAGATATTAATCTAAAAAGACATTCATAATAATTTACTTGCGGAAATAGGCCCATGCAATAAAGGTTTCAAGGTGCAATATAACCCTTCTCGAATAATCAACACGTTTAAAGCAACTTCCTAACAAAATTATACTTTTTGTTCAACATCACTGCATGTTGATATTGTACATGAATTTCAAACTAGCCTTCTCCTTTGTATATTTTTACAAATCAAAGTGTAAATTCAGCATATTACAAGACTTGAGCTATTAACACACCCTAAAATATCAAAACAAGTCACCAAATTGCATGTTACAAGATTTTGGTCTTGAGATCCAACAAGCCTCCAAAATAACATATATATGTGTGACATATAGATCATGTACAAGTCCCAAAAATATACAAATCCTAGGTGCAT
Organism: Nicotiana obtusifolia; assembly: GCA_002018475.1. Classification (NCBI taxonomy): domain Eukaryota; kingdom Viridiplantae; phylum Streptophyta; class Magnoliopsida; order Solanales; family Solanaceae; genus Nicotiana; species Nicotiana obtusifolia. The sequence goes on from MCJB01051097.1 coordinate 82,542, forward strand.
ATGCAAATGTGATCTCCATAAACGCTCCCAAAAAGACTACTGCATAAGGTTGTCTTCAAATCTCGTCCCCTACATTACCTACGATAGAAAACAACTATCGCTAAGCATAAAGCTTAGTGGCGCATAAACTTTGGGCTTGGAGCCATTAAATTCTCCAATTTCCCTTTTCAGTCATAGGTAGCTCAAATGAAACATAATATAAAACAAGTGAACGAATATATATTCAAAGTATCAAATATTAAACCTTGAGGTGTTTCCAACTATCAATAACAATGTTCAAGATTCAAGTATCAAGAAAGTGTATACTATCAATCCAAGAGAATTTGCCAAATATCTATTTTTCACTCAATATGTACGTCATGACACCACACTAAGCATAATCAGATATCAAGATGGACTGAAGCCCCAAATCAAGTATGGTCAAAACCCAATAGTCAAGAGAATCAAGAACCATATTAAAAATGGCTTCATAGTTCGTGCATAACACGGACAAGTTCCATAATTTAAGACGAACTACAAATCCAAAGTCAAGATGGAAAAAGATCCGAATCAAGAGGCATGCCAAGATGAGTGACAAAGTCACTGCCACCAAAAGGACAAAAGTCCCAACAAGAATGCAAAATGATCAAGCAATCCATACAAGTGCGCGGGTTAACGAATATCTTGCAATACATAATTAACACGAATACAATGATATTAATTGAAGACAAGAGAAAGAAAAGCTCAGGTTATTTCAAAACATTCCAGAAAGTAAAAAGAGTACAACTTCAAGTTTATACACAAGCCTTGGTGTTTTACCATAAAACAGTTCAACCACAACTTGAGGACGTTCGAATCGTCTACGCCATAGACTAACCAAATCCCTCCACTTCCTCAAACACTTCCCCTTAGATTTTACAAAGGTATATAAACCTCAAATACATAATCAAATATCTATATAAGTTCAGTGAATTAATATGTCAAACTAAACATGATATTGGTGAAAATCACCCCAAACTTTTTGAAATAGAAATTCTGTACAGTATCACTCTCTTATGTTGTGGCTCAGTTTTGAAGATTTAAACGGACAAACTAGACTGTATAGTCTTCAATAAAGTCATAGACATATGTCTTAGGGGCTCAGGAACTCTTGAATCACCCCAATATCAGTTTCGTTTAAAAGGTTATGATAAAAATACTAATAGTAGTACAGGGAGGGTTTGTAAAACACAATATCTGGGCAGCACCTGCCCTGTACTTTATGATCCCTTTTCGATTATATACAAGAAAAACTAGGTTTTGGTGCCTGAATAAGAGTTATAAAGCTATAAAATATATTTCCATCAAAGCTTGGATCACTTAAAAAAAAAGCTCAATACAAGAAGATAAGAATAAAACACTAATAGTTGTCTAGTGTAAAAACAGATTTAGTAACTTACCACAAAAGAGATGATCAACTTGAGCTTTATCAAGAACTAGTTTGGCTTATTGGTTTGGTGAAAATTTCTGATGGTTATCATGTAGTGTTTCATGTGATAAGAAGGAGAGAGGGTAGGGGTTTTTTTTGACATGAAGGAATGAAATATAAGAGGAGGTCCTTAAGGATATCTTACAAGGATGATAGTATATCTCACATTGGATAAGGATGAACAAAAGGTGGCTGCCTAAACTTTTCTTCTCTGGATAAATACAAAAAGGGTGGCAGCCCAAAACCTTAAATATCTAATGTGTTTCATAACAATTCATCAAAATGATATTAAGTATTACCCATAGCAGCGCTATGGAACTTCTTTGTTAATATTAACACAACCTAAAGTGAGCAATTTTCATATATTGACAAATTCACGTTTAGGAAGTGCGAAGTAAAATCTATCCTCATTATAAAGATTCTCAATCAAGAATGCAAATATTAGTTAAAAATTTGAGGTGTTACATCTTCGACCTCGACCAGTACTACTGCCTCGGTCCCATAGACCAAAGAGTAGGGCGTCTCTCCTGTACTCGTCTTTGGAGTTGTTCGTTAGGCCCACAATACTTCTGGTAGTATTTCCGGCCATAATCCCTTGGCTTCTTCAAGCTTTTTCTTCATGATATTTAGTATGGACTTATTGGAGGATTATTCTTGCCTGTTACCTACTGGGTGATATGGGGCTGAGAGTATCCTCTTGATATGCCATTTCTCGAAGAACTCGGCGGTTTTCTTTCCTGTGAACTAGGGTCCGTTATCATAACTGATTTCCTTGGGTAGGCTGAATCGGCAAATGATGTTCCTCCATATAAAGGTGATTACCTCTTGTTCTCGTATTTGGGCAAGTGCTCCTGCTTTCACCCATTTAGAGAAATAGTCAGTTAAAACCAAAAAGAATCATACATTACCTCGCCCTGCTGGGAGGGGCCCCATGATGTCCATTCCCCATTTGATGAACGGCCAAGGAGAGGTGACTAAGTGGAGGTGTTCACCTACTTGGTGAATCATTGGGGCGTACTTTTGGCACTGTTCGCATTTCCTCATGAAGTCTGTGGCGTCCTTTTTCATGGTGGGTCAATAGTATCCTTCCCGTATGAGGCATTTGACCAATGCTGGATTACCGGAGTGAGCACTACAATGGACTTCGTGCTGGGTTTACTTCGGGCCCAAACATTTCGCCAGAGGACCGCCGTAGGTCCTCTTGTATAGTTCGCTATGAAAGAGACTGTATTTGGCCGCCTATATTCTTAGTTTCTTGGCTTTTTTTGTCGCCTGGGAGTGTGTCGTCCTACAATATGTGATAATACTATTGCGCCAGTCCCAAGTTATGTTTATGATTTTTACCTCTATTTGGTCTAGTGATGAGTTGAGGAGATGGACTATGCTTTTATCTCTTGTCGTGATGCTTTTGGTAGCTGCGGCCAGTTTGGCGAGACCATCTGCTTCGGCATTTTGTGCACGTGGGATCTGATTGAACTAGAATTCATCAAACTTAGGCAATAGCTTGCAGATTACCTTTGTTCCTTGATTTGGAAAGTCCCTGTGATGTGGTTGACTACAAGCTGGGAATCACAGCGAGGTTTCAACCGTTTCGCCCCATACTTGAGTGCTAGCCTCAACCCTGCAATCACGGCCTCATACTCGGCCTCTCTTTCGACTTCTGTCATTATTTTTGCACTGAAGTCAGCGACGAAGCCAGCGAGCACCTGCGACTTTATCGCCGTTCACGACTGGTATGTGATATCGTGCTCGCTTAGCTCGATAGCCCATTTGGCTAGCCTCCCCGATAGCTCGGGTTTATGCAAAATGCTCCTCAGGGAAAAGGTTGTGACGACCGAGATGGGGTGGAATTGGAAATAGGGTATAAGCTTTCGTGAAGCTATGACCAAGGCCAGAGCTAATTTTCGAGGTGTGGGTACCTCGTCTCGGTGTCGATGAGTGTTTTAATAATGTAATAGATTGGAAATTGGAGGGGATGGCTCTCATGGGATGAATCCATGTTCGTCCCACTATGGTGTTGTATGCAGTGGCCTGGTCCATGATGTGGAATGTCGTCTCTAGTGTCACGCCACCAGCCAAGATGAGGAGTGTAATTTCCTCGGATGTCCGCTCAACTACATTATTAAAAACGGTTAGCGTGATGCAGTGCGACACTATCTTATCTTCGAGTCTCATTTGTGTAAGGAATCAAGGATGGATAATGTGTGCACCACTTCCATCGTCCACCATGATGCATTTGACATCAGTATCTAAAATGCGTAAAGTAATAGCGAGGGAATCATTATGAGGAAAAGTTAAATCTTCGGCATCCGACTCGTCAAAGAAGATACTTTCTTCGAGTCCGTCATATCATTCGGGGGTGATAAACTGCTTGACCTTATGAGTGGTGGTGAAATTCACGCTATTAATAGAGGTGTCGTTGCCGTCGCCGATGATCATGTTGATAGTACGAGCTAGCAATGGCGGCTTTGGGGGGCCTTGATGTTCACATCCTCTGGCGAAGTTGGTTCTCCCATTATCGCTTAATAGCTTTTTAAGGTGCCCTTGCCGCAACATGTTCACGACTTCTTGTCTGAGGGCGATGCAATCTTCTGTTTTGTGCCCACGTTCCTGGTGGAACTCATTGAGGGCGTCGGATTGTCTGGTGTTTGGGTCTAATCTCATCTTCGGCGGCCAATTCACCTTTGTTCCTAGTTTCTCAAAAGCGTAGACTATTTCTATAGGTGACACACAAAAATTGTGAGCAGATAATAAGGGGGGCATACCACTTTTGTTACGGTGAGTTCTCGTCCTTGGTCGGGATGGACCTTCTTCATAGCAGGGGGAGACATGGCGGTCGTCCTGACGTATGGTTAGTGTCGTTCCTTGTTGGGTCGTGGAACCGAGTGATCTCTACTGGCGTTGTCTCTTTGTTCTATTCTGGATTTGGCTTATACCGAGGTTAGCCGGTAAGTTGGTCCGTTGAGGTCGTCCTTGTCTGCTCGGACCTCGGTACAATAAGCATTATGGATTTCGTCCCAAGTGGTTGGAGGATACTTCATCAATCGGCTCAATAGTTTTCTAGTTGCTCTTGAACCATCTCTACTCAACCCGTTCTGGAAAGCTGCAACTGTCATCCCTTCGGATACGTTTGGCAGAGTCATCCTTACGTTGTTGAACGGGGCGATGAAGTCCCTTAGTCCCTCTCCCGAGGACCGCTTAATAGCGAATATGTCGTTTACTCTTGCTTCGGCCTTCTTGGCTCTGGTATGGGCGATTACGAACTTATCGGCCATTTCCTCGAAGTTTCAATGGCGCGGGCTAGTATCTGTAAATACCATGTTAATTCCCTCCCATAAGGCTTTCGCCAAACTTCTTCAGCAAAATAGAAGATACTTGTTCCTTGGCGAGGTCGTTGCCTTTCATGGAAGTGACGTAGTGAGTCACATGATCCTCAGGATCGGTCGTTCCGTCGTATATTCTGAGGTAGGGTGGCATTTTGAAGGTCTTTGGTATGACATGCGGGCTGTATTATCAATGTACGGCTACTCTACGAACCTGTCGGCGTCCCTTTTTGGCAGCAGCTTAGGAGCGCTGGTATCTTGTCAACTCGTTCTTGGTGTTCTTTCATCTGGTCTCGGAGTGCTTCGTTTTCATTCTCTATTTCTTCCATCATTTTTAGAATGGCCGTGAAGGAGTTGTCACCTGCACAGTTAGTCATATTGTGAGTTATACTTGACGTTGGAGGGTTTGGTCGGTTGCACTACTCGTCGGTTTGTTATGTCATGCAAGCTCTTGCTTCTGCAGTTGTGCCTGGAGCAGGTTTGTTGAGGACACTCGCTAGCGTGTTGGTTAGCCATGCTTCGAGGAGTTTTTTCACAGTTGGGGGCGTCCCGTCTTCTGCGAACATGGAGGCCCCTTTTCCACTAGGTTTTTTTATGTTGTAGTGTGGGGGAGGCGACCTCTCGCACCTAGGGGACGCGTCGGGCGTCACGTCCTCGCCTACTGTTTCGCAGCTTTCATTAATAACATTCATGAGGTTGGTTGGGAAGTCACTTGTTATTTTTGTCCTTTCTCCTTGGTTACCTGCTATGTAGGGTTTTGTATGCACAAAGAGAGGAGATCTTGGGGGTATGATTTTAGTGACTTGTGTTAATTGTAGATCTATAGGAAACTAAAAATTTAACTAAGAAATCCCAACAGACATCACTAAATTGTTTGACCAAAAAATATAGATCTTAGTTCAACTAATTAAATTTGTATAAATGAGGGTTTAAAATCTTAGTTAACAATAATATCCCAAAGATGGAGTTCCCAAAAGTGCAATAAATACTACGTAAGTATATTTTGGTAGTAGCGGCAGTAGATAACCAATACTCAAGAAATAAAAGGCAATAATATAGCATTAAATATTAATGAATAACAATAAATGACATTTAAGTGAATAGAATGAATGAGTCACCCAAGAAAGAATGGAATCGGTGAATATTCTTTCTGACAATGATGAGTGATGGACAATCCTTTGAATATCTGAGTTATTCTCGGATCTAGTGAAAATGTGATGTTTGTATGCTTGCAATGAAATCTGAATCTCTCTCTGAAGTCAAGGTATATTTTTATAAATAAATATCACATGTCCTCTATCATTGTCTCTCTTTCTATTTATAGGGAACATGTTCCTAAAAACCCTAACAGTACAAGTACACAAAATATTTACTAGAATATTCTTTTTTGTGTCCTGTCTTGAAACTAGCCATTATAACTCTGTCAGGGGTGCTCGACCTCGGCCTCGATGACAACTCCTCGACTTCAGTCTTGCTGACTCTTCGACCACGGCCTTCGCTGATAATTAGATTACTTCGACACATGACGCCCCAGAAATATTTTACTGATACCATTTCGACTAAAGATGAATTTTGACCCATACAAAAATAAAACATCACAAAAGATTGTCCAAAGCTGGCACCATAAGCAATTAGTTTTCTCAACACAAACTTATTTGGTTACACCATAACAGATATAGAATATATATATATATATATATATATATATATATATATATATATATATATAAAATACTGACTCCAACTAAAATGCATAAAAATAAGAAATGTTGAGACATACTCCAAAACAGAAAAAGTGGTGACTCCATCTCCCAAAACTCGTTGGCATTCAGTCTTGACAAACGTAAAGTCCTCTCCGTTCTTGCTCTGATTAAACTGACTATGACAAATCACTGGCTTTTCAGTCTTCTCATTGGCCAATTCACGTTTCAGCAACACTGATAATGGGACCGTGCCGTTTATGTTCAGTACCTTTTGATAACATTTGTTAAGTCCCCCTCTCAAATCACATAAAGATTGAATCTTTATTCCTTGTAATAAAAAATGTAGCTTCTCAAATCACCCCTCCATTGGCTGTTAATTAATCCATTAAATCCAACAATGTCCTACAGACACCAAAATAATAGAAAACGAATAACCAACTTAATAACTCTTAAACACAAAATTCAGTGTAACGACCCGACTTGTCGTATTGAGAATTTACGATCCGTTCAGCGACTTAAGGTTCCGAGCAACTTCGTAATATGTATTATGACTTGCATGTATGGTCAAGTTTGATTTTCGGATGATACGAGATTAAATTGAAAGAACAATTCTCATTTTTTTGAAGCTTAAATAAAAAGAATTGACCGGAGTTTGACTTTTGAACAAACAACTCCGGATTAGGATTTTGATGATGTCAATAGATTCGTATGGTGATTTCGGACTTAGTCGTATGTCTGGATTTGGATTTAGAAGTCCGTAGGACAATTTGATGCATTTTGGTGAAAGTTGGAAAATGAAAGATTTTTAAAAAGTTTGACCGGGAATTGACTTTACTAATATCGGGGTTGAAATTCGAGTTTGAAAATTGGAAGAGGTCCATTATGTCATTTATGACTTGTGTGCACAAATTGAAGTCAATGGGACTTGATTTGATAGATTTCGGCATCGAATATAGAAGTTGGAATTTGATAGTTTCATTTAAGCTTGAATTGGGGTGTGATTCGTGTTTTTAGTGTTGTTTGATGTGATTTGAGGCATCGACCAAGTTCGTATGATGTTTTAGGACTTGTTAGTATATTTGGTTGAGGTCTCGAGGGCCTCGGGTGGATTTTGGATGGTTAACGTAATTTAATTTTGATATTTCTAGAATGTTTCAACGTCGTTTTTTCAAGAATAAGTGGTATCACATTAAGTAAATGAGCTCCAAATTCAGTTTTAATTGAAGCATTAGATCCATATTGAAATTTCAGAGCCATAGCAAAATGACTCGTCGAATTCGGACATCGTATGAGAGAGGTATGCCTATTTCCGTGTCGGGAAATATTTTCCGTCGTCGTTAGCGTCCAGGGTAGAGTGGGGCGCTATCCCTGGCGCTGGGACTTCTGGAGTTCTGGAAACAGCGCCACAGGCAGCACCGCACGCCACCTGTGGCGCTACAAACAGCAAAGGCTCTATAAACGGGGGGTTTTCTGCCATTTTTGACAAAAACAAAGTAAGGGAGCTTGGTTTGGGCGATTTTTAGAGGCAAATTTAACCAGACAACTTGGGGTAGGTGTTCTTGAATCCCTTGTGATTATATTTCATGAATCTATAGTTATATTCATCGTTTAATTCGTATTTTGACGGAAGAAATTGAGATTTTTGTAAAATCTTTTAAAAACAAAAATTTTAGATTCGTAGGTCGATTCGTTATCGGAATTTGATAAAATTGGTATGGTTGAACTCGTATCGAAATGGGTGTTCGGATTTCGTGAAAATTCTGTCGGATTCCGAGAGGTGAGCCCCGCGTTGACTTTTTGTTGACTTTTTAATGTGAAATTTTAAGTCGACGTTTTATTATCCGGAATTATTTCCGATGAATTTTAATGAAGTTATACAATCAATTTGGATAGATTTGAGCTGTCCAAAGGTCAATTCAAGCAAGAAGGCTATTTTGGAATATCGGCCTAACTGCAAAAAGGTAAGTATCTTGCCGAACCTTGAGTGAGGGAAATTACCCCTTACACATTGAGTCTTATGTGAAAATTGTGTAATTGAAAACTATGTATGCGAGGTGACGAGTACGTACTTGGTTTATATGTGCAAATTATATCTTTTAAAATTCGTAGAAGCCTTTATGTATTAAATTGGAAATTGTAGGCTCTTATTAATTTTTTTATTTGTCATCCCTCATTCCATGTTTGCCGAGGTTGTTTTTATATGATAATTTGATGTGATTGCCACTTTGATTTTTATGTTAAATACTGTGGTTAGTTGGGTTGACATTTCTTGGAAATAATCTCATTATGGATTCCTTATCTGTAAATAATTATTAAATAAGTTTAGAATGGGGCATTAATGTATATTTATCAAATATTTGGATTAAAGAAGGCGTTGTCTTATGCTGAGTTGCTTTTCCATATCCGTTAATATTTTTGAGGTTTTATATACGTTGTGTGGAGCCTTGGGTTATTTGCTTTGAAATTAATTGATTTTGTAGTATCTTTGGAGTTGGTTATGGCAGGTGGGCAAATTGGGATATGAATTGTTGTATTATGTTGTCGTTTAAACACTCTCCTTGATGTTATTTATGCTTCCTACCTTGCTTGTTAATGATATACATGTGCTTGGTAAGGAAGAGTGTAAAGTACGAAGGGTGATGCCGTGCCATTTGAGAGAGTAAAGCACGAAGGGTGATGCCGTACCATTTCAGTTATATTATCATGTGAGGAAAAGTATAAAGCACGAAGGTTGATGCCGTGCCATTCTTAATATGCATGAAGGATAATGTCGTGCCATTTCATTTATATTATCCTGTGAGGATGAGAGTAAAAGCACGAAGGGTAATGCCGTGCTATTATTTTTATATTATCATATGTTCATAGCACGAAGGGTGTTTCCCTGTAGGCGAGGACAAGAGACATACATTATATTGTGATATCTTTTTCGTTGTGTATACATTCATGCCTTTATCTTGAGTTATTATTGTGCACCTATATTTTCTATGTGACTTGTAGTCGTTGTTGCTTCCTATGTGCCTCACGCTTTATTTCTTTTATTGTTATTGCATTTATCCCACCTAGTTGGTACTGTTATATGTATGCATGGTGGGAAATAGATAAATGCACGAAGGGTATTGCCGTGCCAATTGATTTGATCTACATATATGTATCCGGGTGAGAATGAGACAAGTGCACGAAGGTATTACCATGCCATTCGATGTGATATGTTGAATATGTTTCTCACACCAGAAAAGCTAAATGAGGTGTCACATGTTGACTTTTACTTGAAAGAATTATATTGGAAAGGTATTTACTTGAAAGAATTATATTCGAAAGATACTTACTTGAAAGAATTATATTTGGAAGATATTTATTTGAAAGAATTATATTCATAAGATATATATTTGAAGGAAGTCTATTAGAGTTACATTTAATTGTACGGATTATATTCTAAAGATTTTTTTATTTTAAAAACTTATAGATAAAAGATGTATATTTTGAAGGACTTGATTAATTGGTTGCACTTGTGTTTATTATTCGTTTGAGCAACATTTATGGTATTCCTGTTGCCTTGCTGTTCATAGCACTAGTTGATTATTGTTGTTATCACTGCTATTTGTCTTTCTATTATTTTTGTATGCTATATTGCACAGGTTATTTGACTAGTCTTGACTGTATCTCGTCACTACTCTACCGAGGTTAGTCTTGATACTTACTGGGTACCGACTGTGGTGTACTCATACTACACTTCTGCATATTTTTGTGTAGATCCAGGTATTGAAGATATCGGATTCGGACAGAGGTCAGAGTGTGATCGCAAGGATTTAAAGTAGAGCTACTTGGTCGTCACAGTCCCTAGGAGTCTTTACATTTTATTGTACTGTCAACTCTTATTCGAGCAGTATTGTATATTCGATCCTTGTGATCATTGCATGTAATCAGTTAGAGTTCGTGACTTAGTATTGCCAGTCTTGGGAGGTTGTTATAATTATTTCGCTATTGGTTTTGACACTTGTATTGAATTCAAAAAAAATGGCTCGAAATGTAATTGTAATCGGCTTACCTAATCTTATAGACTAAGTACCATCACGACGCCTGTGGTGGGATTTTGGGTCGTGACAAGTTGGTATCAGAGCTCTAGGTTCATAGGTTCTACGAGTCACGAATGAGTCTAGTAGAGTCTTGCAGATTGGTACGAAAACGTCTGTACTTATCTTCGAGAGGCTACATAACTGTTAGAAAATTTCCACTTCTTTCATTCATGTTGCGCAGAAAAATTTGATTTTGGAATTTGAGTCTTTGTATATCTATTCTCTTATATATGGTGAGGACACGTGTTACCGGATCAACTGAGCAGACACCCGCGCATACTGCTAGGGTCGCAAGAGGCCAGGGCTGAGGTAGAGGCCGAGGAAGGGAACGTGTCACAGCTAAAACATCGGTTAGAGGAGAAGTTCACAAGCCGCCAGTAGCTTCAGCTGGGACACAGGTACCGGAAGCACTGTTGTTACCCCCAGACTTCAGGAGACTTTAGCACAGTTCCTAAACATGTTTGGTACATTAACTCAAGAGGGATTAATCTCCGTTTCACCAAATATTTCACAGATCGGGGGAGGATTTCAGACTCGTACCGCCCGTGCTCCAGATAAACAGGTTCACATTGGTCAGGTTCCGAGTGTAGTACCGGTATAACCTGTTATTGCGATTCAGCCTAAGGTCAGGCCAGAGACGTCAGAAGAAGAACAAAAGAGACTTGAGAGATTTAAGAGGTATAGTCCACCTACTTTTAGTGGCACATCTACCGAGGATGCCCAGGGATTTCTAGAAAAGTGTCACCGTATTCTTCACACCATGGGAATTGTGGAAGCGAACGGAGTTGCCTTTACTGCATTTCAGCTGTCAGGAGCAGCATATCAGTGGTGGCAAGCTTATGAAGAGGGCAGACCAGCCGATGCAACAACACCAACTTGGACTCAGTTATCGAAAATATTTTTGAAAGAGTTTGTTCCCCAGACTCTCCGAGATACATGGCGCACAGAGTTTGAATGGATGCATCAGGGCACCATGACAGTGTCAGAATATGCTATCATGTTCAGTGAGTTAGCCCGTCATGTACCTGTCTTGGTCCTACGGTTAGAGAGCGAGTCCGCAGATTCATTGAAGGGCTCGATTATGATTTTAAAATATGTATGGCTCGAGAGTTGCAGACTGACATTCCATTTCAGCAAGTAATAGAGATTTTCAGAATGTTAGAACATGTTCGAAGTGAGGAAAAAGAGTCTAAAGAAGACAAAAGGTCTCGGAACTCTGGAGGATTCAGTGGGTTCTAAGCTGCAGCTATGACTCATCATGGCGGAGACCCGGACAGTCGGTCAGCCCAGTCCACAATTCAGAGTACTTGTAGTGCTCCAGTTAATACTTTTAATGTACCACCGGCACGAGGTTCTTATAGTGGTTATTCCAGTTATCCGGCACAGACTTAGTACGAGCAGCCGCAACCTCAGAGGGGTTGTTATGAGTGTGGTGATACTAGGCACATGAGAGATTGTCCCAGACTTGGGAGAGGAAAATTTCATCAAAACACTCAGGCTTCATGCCTTATTCCAGTTAATACTCCACGTGCACATCCAGTTAGGGGTGGAGGATAGACGGGTAGATGGCGCCCTAGAGGGGGAGGCCCAGCCCGTTGATATAATTGCTATGGTACGACCGAGGACACTACACTAGATGGCGTCATTACAGGTACGATCCCGATTTGTTATAAAGGAATATTTTCCTTAGTTTGATTAGGTTCTAAGTATCGAGGCGAGTCCTCCTATCATGCTCCACTTATGGGTGAGCTTCGTAATTCTATAATCTACTTTTGTGTTTACCCCTGTTGGGAGATTCTATGGCGATAGCAGTGTCTATCATTCTGTTTTGATCACTATTGAGAGCTATGAGGCTAAAAGTGACTTTCTATTACTCATTACGGTGAGTTTGGTGTAATTTCGGGATAACTGATTTCAATTTTATGAATTATATGCCCTATCGGTATGGGGGTTCATTATGTGTTGTGACCTTGTTTAACAAAAATTATTTTAAAGAAGAAAATGGAAAGATTTCTATTGGCACGATGTACATATTACTTGTGACTCAGAGCTGAGGATGGGATCCTCGCTGTTTAATGTGAATTGACATGTTTAAACCGAGCTACAAGCCACGGTGGAAGTTATATAAGGACGAGATCCTTGTGATAAAAATTTATGTGTTTAAATTCTTCTATGAAATTAAATTTGTACTATAGTACTAATAGGGAATCATGCCTGTTAGGCTTATTTGATAATTCTTGTATGTGTTTTTTCGTGCATATTTAGCCATTTCGTGTTGTAATTATTGAGTTTTAGCCTAAAAGATGAGTGCCCAGGTGACGTTAAATGTGACTCGTTAAGTCGGGTAAATAATTATGAGTTTTTCATACCTCACGTTTTGCTGTCAGTGTTCTGAAAAATTGAAATCAGGTTTTGTTCAATATGAGGTTAATTGACGATACTGGAATTAATTATGAACAGATATTATGACCAAAGATGTGATTACGGGCACACGCATCATATATGCGTAGGCACGAGTTGCTACAGCCGGTTGAGACTAATACCGTGTGTTGATGTGAAAAATTAGGCCTCTTTAAAATGTTTAGAGTATAGGAAATTGTCACGACCCTAACCCCGAACCCGGTCATGATGGCGCCTCTCGTGAAGACAAGGCCAGCCAATTCGAACTCTACTCATATTTAAGCAGTTAATTTAACAAGAAAACAATATAAGCAAAATTTAATAACAGTAATTTGCGTAAATATAGCTAACCATCCCGTCTACAGCCCAAACCGGGGTGTCACCATGTCATGAGCAACTAATGAATCCTAATAGCAAGACTATTACTTACAACATCTGGCACAATTTTTAAAGAACATAGGAACAACAAGATGAAAGAGATACGGAGCTGCGGACGCCAACAGCTACCTCGTAGTCTCTGAATCACCGCCTGGACAGGAGAAATCAATACTCCGGGGCGGAACCAACAACGCCTGAATCTGCACACATGGTGCAGGGAGTAATGTAAGTACTTCCAACTCAGTGAGTAATAAATGTAAATAACGACTGAAAGTAAGAAAAACACACAAAGCACAAGGCATTCTATAATGAAGCATTTAAAACATCATTCGCAAACAGTAAATCAGTGAGAAATTCAAGTAAAATCTCTTTTCAACAGGTAAAAACATAAAATTCTTTTTGGTAAATAATAATAAGTAAAACATCGCCCCTCGAGCTCAGTATCATTTAAAAACACGCCCCTCGGGCATAATATCACATGGTACAACATCAGCCCCTCGGGCATATCACATGGTACAATATCAGCCCCTCGGGCATATCACAATATTAGCCCCTCGGGCTATATTTCACATCACAATGGGTACCCGCGCTCACTGGGAGTGTACAGACTCCGGGAGGGTCCCCTTACGGTCCAAGTGCATATCAAGCCACCTCGTGGCATATATCTAGGCCCTCGGACTCATATCAATCAAGCCACCTCGTGGTATATATCAAGTATCTCAGGCCCTCGGCCTCATATCAGTCACAAGCCACCTCGTGGCACATAAAGTATCTCAGGCCCTCGGCCTCATTATTAATCACAAGCCACCTCGTGGCATATATAGTATCTCAGGCCCTCGGCCTCATATCACTCAGTAAAACCTCACATTTGGCCCTCGGCCGCACTTAGTCAGAAAATCATCACATGCCCCTCGGGCATAGTAAAACAGTAGTTCTCAGCCCAAAAACATCATTTAAAATATTATTTTAAAATCTCAAAACTGAGTAAAAGTGGCAGAGTTGTAAATCAGTGGAAAACAGCATGACTGAGTATCAAGTAATAAGTACAAACAGTGATGAAACAGTGATAAAAATCCCCGAAGGGTTCAAACAATTGGCACGAAGCCCGAATATGGCAATCAACCCAAATCATGATGATAACAAGAAAGTTTCAATCAAATACATAGTAAAATCATCAATCGGGATGGACCAAGTCACAATTCCCAGTGGTAAACGACCCCACGCTCATCATCGAGCACGTGCCTCACCTCAATATAGCACTACGATGTGCAAATCCGAGGTTTCAAACCCTCAGGACATCATGTACGATCACTACTTACCTCGAAACAGCTAAATCCCTAGCCCGCGACGCATTTGCCCTTCGAATTGGCCTCCACGCGCGTCGAATCTATCCAAAGTCAAAACTAATATGTCACATATGCTGGGGTAACGAAGCGCAATCGAAACAAATCGGAAAATTCCAAGAATTACGAAACTAGAAAAACTCGAGCCCCGGGCCTACTTTTCGAAATTCAGTAATTTTCACCTCAACGGGTTCCTTATCTCCCCACGAGTTCAACCATACAAAATTTATCGAATTACGACATCGGTTCAACCTCCAAGTCTTAAAATCTAAACTTAAGGGTTTTTCACAGATTTTCCCACTTAAATCACCAATTAAGTGCTAAATATAGCGATTTACTGGAGTAATTTGACCAAGGTTGAGTTAAGAACACTTACCGCGATGTTTCCCTTGAAAATCTTCCAAGAATCGCCTCAACACTCGCTTCAATCCGAGCTTTATAGCTCCAACTATGTTCAAGATGGCCAAAACTCCTTCTTTTAAGAATTTGTCCAAGAAAGTCCCCTTTGGATATAGTTTTGAGGTTGATTTGCCGCGATTTATGATGTTTGGAGGTGTTTCTCTTCGTGGGTAACGACAATGGGTTTTTTTGCATGGCAAATGGGCACTAGTTTCTATTTATAAAAGGGTCAAAAATCGAGACAAAATGCACCAGTCGGGTTTAAAATGCGATCGCATATCTGTCGCATAACAGATATGCGGTCCGCGGGCGCGACCATCGCAAAGGTAACCCTAGCCTTCACAGCAATTCAGCACGAAGAATGGTTTGCGTCCGCATGTCAAAAATGTGACCGCATTTTCGACATTGATTTTTGTCCTGAAATCTGCCTCGGTCTGCGGTCTCAGTGTGCAAAATATGCGGTCCGCATGTTAGAAATGCGACCGCATTTCACACCGCATTTCTGACCTGGATCTTGCCCAGAAGTCTGTTTGGTATGGGATCTCATTGCTCAATATGCGGTCCGCATTTGAGGAATGCGACCGCATTCCTGACTGTGGTTTTTCTGCAGATTTTTCCAACAATGAATTTGTCCGTTTAACCACCCAGAACTCACCCGAGGCCACTGGAACCTCAACCAAACATGCCAACATATCCCATAACATCATTCAAACTTTTTCCAACCTTCGGAACGCTCCAAACAACCTCTCAACACCAAATTCGCGTCGGATTCAAGCCTAAGAAATTTTAAAATCTTCTAGTTCACTCTTTTGATCTAAACCCAACCAAACCACGTCCGAATGACCTGAAATTTTGCACACACATCCGAAATGACATATCGAAGCTACAGCAACTTTCGGAATTCCATTCCGACCCTCGGATCAAAATCTCGCTTAACAATCGGAAATCGCCAAAATTCTAACTTCACCAGTTCAAGCCTAACTCTACACCGGACCTTCAGAACCAATTCCGATCACACTCCTAAGTCATAAATCACCTCCCGAAACTAACCGAACCATCAGAATTCACATCCGATCCCTCTAACTCATAAGTCAATATCCGATTGACTTTTCCAGCTTAAACCTTCTTAAAAGAGACTAAGTGTCTCATTTCTGGCCAAACTCACTCCAAACATAAACTACTCAACTCGATCCCATAAAACACGGATAACGAAGCATAATGAGGCAGAAATGGGGAAAACGGAGCGGTAACTCATAAGACGACTGGTTGGGTCGTCACATACTCCCCCACTTAAACATACGTTCGTCCTCGACCGTGCTAAGGACTATTCCGACGACATTAAATTTCTAAGTGTATTATTACACACACTTGCGGGCGATTCTACGTCACCGTAAATTTACCATGGATCCGACAACGCCTTCTCAATTGAAGATTATTTCTTTTATCCACATTTATAAGCTTCAAAGCCAAATTTTTTTTTCACAGCCCAATTAATTCAACACAACATGTTAGTCTCAATCGGCTGTAGCAACTCGTGCTTGCACGCCCATCATATATATGCCCATAACCACGTATCTGGTCATAATAGCTGTTCGTAATTAATCCCAGAATCATCAATTAACCTCATTTTAACCAAAACCTCGTTTCAAATTTTTCACAACTCTGACAGCAATTCACGAGGCATGAAGACCTCATAATTATTTACTCGAATTAACGAGTCGCATTTTACGCCACCTGGTCACTCCCCTTGTAGGCTAAAACTCAATAATTACAGCACGAATATGGCACAATATGCACAAAACACATAAATTTTTCATCGCCAGGATCTCGTCCTTATATAACTTCCACCGCGGCTCATAGCCAAGTTTAAGCTTTTCACATCATATTAAAAATGCGAGGATCCCGTCCTCAACTCTGAATCACAAGTAATATGCACTCGTGCCAACTGAAATCTATCCATTTCTCCTTTAAAAATAATTTCCTTTACTCGAAATCACGGCACATAATGAACTCTCATACCGGTAGGGCTTGTAATTCGTAAAACTTTAATCAATTATCCCGAAATTACATCAAAACCCACAGTAGTGAGTAACATAAAGTCACTTTTGGAAACATAGCCCTCAATAGCTGAAATTTCAGGAATCTGGTGCCCGCAACACATCTCATGACGCATATAAGTCCTGTTCCAAATCTCGCGATACTGCCACGACGAAAGAGACGTGTAGAAACTCGTAGCCACCTACCGAATCAATAATTCATGGAGTCTCTCATCCTGTCAAGAACCATTACCGCATCCTGAACTAAATAACAATATTTCCTTTTAAGGTGCCTTATATAAATTTGATTGCACAGATTCCAGCTCCAATAATCTCGTCTCACCCGGTGCAAGCTGCTCATGCAATAAGCCGCCTTAAACACCGACTCAGATCTTATATGGCGCCATCAATGCGCCGACAAGCTACAATATGAACATGACACATAAAGAGGAGCGAACTCTGGAAAAGAATCACCCAGCACGCGTAACGAATAAAACGGTCGAACAGATGTTACGAACCCTTCTCAGAGGATGAGAAACAAAATACATAGGAATAGATATAGGGGACCGTACTCGACATAACAATGTTGCGGCATGCAACCCGATCCTCACATGATACCGTTGCGCCGTGCAACCCGATCTGCACATACAATAAGTAAGGAAATACCCAGCAAGCCACACTGCTTATACCTACGAAATACCGAATATCGACCACAAGCACGCCAAGTACGAAAATACCACCCTAGGGAGACGGATAGCGCCATACGCTACAAAACACAAACACGGCTAAGGGGCAATAAATGACCTGCATCTGAGAGTCATCCTGCTCATATAATATCACAAGCTACACGGGATCACAACATATGTGTGAATAATCAAGTTGTCTCAATTCGAAACAAACTTCCATGTTTCACAACCAACGGACCAGAGCGCCTTCTAAGCATAAACTCTCACATTAGTGTCAGTACCAAAGTCTCCATACTTGGTTTCAACCTCTGACAATCAAGTGACTAATAGGTTACACTAACACAATTTTCCCGTGGGATACTCCCCCACGACCTTCCGCACCACGTAGCAAGGTCTGCACCTCCATACCACCAATAATACTAATTCTGTAAAGCCAACCAAGAGTCCGAAAATCAATACACAAAGCCTCTTACACAAGACACCGTTCCCATGTGACACTAAAGAAAATGCCAGCTTACTCTGAACGCCTGAATTCTTCCCTACTTATCCGTGCTTATGACATTCTTGTCAACACTGAACCGCAACATTGATCCTCATCTTCCCATTCCCATGCTGCTCACTGCACCTATCGTGCCGCTACGCGAGAGTAAAAGAATTTCTCATAACCACAGAAAATACAAACCTCAAGTTGTGGTCTAAACCATCATGACTCTTCCGGAGTCCATTCACACAACAAGGCCATTCGTATCAATTATCTCCCTCATCAATCAAGTCATGGTGGCTATCGGGCCTACATGCACAACCACATACCGCATGTAAAACTTCACACGCCGAAGGAACTGATCATTGCCACCATTACACCGATTCGACCATTACTCACCGACCTAACTTCTTTCAATTTACTCTTGACCTGACTTAGAAATATGATAGCTCTATTCACAACAAACTCAATTCGCACTCACCTTGAGTGACCTGAATTGCGAGACCACATCGTCTCAATACTCATGAACCATCTCATACCCTCCTTATGTGCTCCATATCATCTTAGACTGGTACACTCATTCTGCAAGACCTTCTGCGAATCCGCCCCGAAGGTAACATAGAATATTCCAAATTTCGTTTGCAATCCACTGTGAAGACTCGATCCCTAACCACACATCGGACCCGAAATCTTTAGGCACTGCACTTTAATTCTTGAATCCACTAGGACCGTTATCGAGAGTCAATCGCTCTGACTTAGTCCCGAAGATAACCAACTCCAACGCTCTACTAGCACATGACAACCTCTCGAAGAAGCAACCGACTGTGCTCTTCTCCATGTACATCACATCCCCAAAACATAAGCTGCGAGTCTTCCCTAAAACCTGAACACGCATCGATAACGCCGAATATAGCACACGCCCATCTAGTTCTTTGCTGAATTACCCCTAATGTTTCCTTTTCTTAGTCAATAATCCGCCAACATACCGATAACCAAAAACCACACCAGCAGACAACCACGTGATCCAATTGTAAATGGTGGGACTTCCCCCACTTAGCTCTAAGCCACCGTCACATAATGTAGAGCCCACAATGATACTTCCTTCTCAATTACAATGATCTCGCACCATTAACCCGACAGACTTCTCGAAGTCTTTGTTAAGCTTTTCATGAACATCCCGGATCACAAGTCATAGTCACACACTCAACCTCTTATTGGGTAGCAAGCAATATACCTCGCAGAAGTTTCATCAACATCACGCCACCGCTAACCTGCTCACAGGAGATAACCCACCTGTGGAATTCCTTACCGACATCTTCTAACGACGCTGCACTGGGTACAACTACCCCGTAATCAACAAATTCTCCTGAGCTCACGCTCGCCCACCAGCTGTATAAGTCTGCTCCTTCCCTATTGACATCAACTGAAAGTTCAACAATACTTTACGAACTCAAGCCATATTGCACCTGAAACGATAATCAGATCTTCACACCCCTATTCATTTCAAACAAACTCCTTTCTGCCATATTCGATCTTTCTTCGTACGACAACTATCACTCCAAATAAAATACGTAGGCCAGATCACCTTCCATCATGATTCCCAAACCGTTCTACACTTTCCCAAGGCACGCGGCTACCCTACCACAGAATCCATATGCTAATCCGTCACTCTTATTTTGGTTAAACCATCTCCTTTAAGCAACTTTTCAACCTCTGCTTCTTATACTTGGCCTGCTAGTACTTCAACCACCATGAAACACTTCCTACCATGTCGTTCCTCATACTTCGCTGGAATTAAATGCTGAACCTCTAAATCATACACTGAGAAATCCTCCCTTCGAGTCATTCACTGCCGCGTTCCATACATAAGCACTCTACCATTTCACCAACATTGTATGACAATAACTCATGGACATCGTAGCAATTCGTGCACGGTCTCAACACCATAGAAGATACAGATACTAAGCTGGAACATAAGAACATCCTCCCACAAGACAATGATAGTAGCCTGCCCGAACACGCATCTGGCACCACGTCTGTAGTACCACTACAACTCTTCGATGCCCAATTGATAACAAGCGCTTCGCACCGCATAAGATTGAGTAGGAAGGAAATTAAGGCATAAGCCTCAATAGAATCAAACCGCACGAAGGATATCAAGAATATGAAGTTTTTCCTAAAAAAGGTTCCGCAGCCTCTCGAAGATTAATACAGACGTCTCCGTACCGATCCGCGAGACTCTACTAAACCCGCTCATGACTCGTGAGACCTATGTAAGCTAGGCTCTGATACCAAGCTGTCACGACCCTAACCCCGAACCCGGTCGTGATGGCGCCTCTCGTGAAGACAAGGCCAGCCAATTTGAATTCTACTCATTTTTAAGCAGTTAATTTAACAAGAAAACAATATAAGCAAAATTTAATAACAGTAATTTGCGGAAATATAGCTAACCATCCCAACTACAGCCCAAACCGGGGTGTCATAATGTCATGAGCAACTAATGAATCCTAATAGCAAGATTACTAATTACAACGTCTGGCACAATTTTTAAAGAACATAGGAACAACAAGATGAAAGAGATACGAGGCTGCGGACGCCAACAGCTACCTCGTAGTCTCTGAATCACCGCCTGGACAGGAGAAATCAATACTCCGGGGCGGAACCAATAACGCCTGAATCTGCACACATGGTGCAGGGAGTAATGTAAGTACTTCCAACTCAGTGAGTAATAAATGTAAATAACGACTGAAAGTAAGAAAAACACACAAAGCACAAGGCATTCTATAATGAAGCATTTAAAACATCATTCGCAAACAGTAAATCAGTGAGAAATTCAAGTAAAATCTCTTTTCAACAGGTAAAAACATAAAATTCTTTTTGGTAAATAATAATAAGTAAAACATCGCCCCTCGAGCTCAGTATCATTTAAAAACACGCCCCTCGGGCATAATATCACATGGTACAACATCAGCCCCTCGGGCATATCACATGGTACAAT
>MCJB01051097.1:104047-131285 GCA_002018475.1 Nicotiana obtusifolia
GCCCTCGGCCTCATTATTAATCACAAGCCACCTCGTGGCATATATAGTATCAGGCCCTCGGCCTCATATCACTCAGTAAAACCTCACATTTGGCCCTCGGCCGCACTTAGTCAGAAAATCATCACATGCCCCTCGGGCATAGTAAAACAGTAGTTCTCAGCCCAAAAACATCATTTAAAATATTATTTTAAAATCTCAAAACTGAGTAAAAGTGGCAGAGTTGTAAATCAGTGGAAAACAGCATGACTGAGTATCAAGTAATAAGTACAAACAATGATGAAACAGTGATAAAAATCCCCGAAGGGTTCAAACAATTGGCACGAAGCCCGAATATGGCAATCAGCCCAAATCATGATGATAACAAGAAAGTTTCAATCAAATACATAGTAAAATCATCAATCGGGATGGACCAAGTCACAATTCCCAGTGGTAAACGACCCCACGCTCATCATCGAGCACGTGCCTCACCTCAATATAGCACTACGATGTGCAAATCTGGGGTTTCAAACCCTCAGGACATTATTTACGATCACTACTCACCTCGAAATAGCTAAATCCCTAGCCCGCGACGCCTTTGCCCTTCGAATTGGCCTCCACACGCGTCGAATCTATCCAAAATCAAAACTAATATGTCACATATGCTGGGGTAACAAAGCACAATCGAAACAAATCAAAAAATTCAAAGAATTACGAAACTAGCAATGCCCGAGCCCCGGGCCCACTTTTCGAAATTCAGTAATTTTCACCTCAATGGGTTCCTTATCTTCCCACGAGTTCAACCATACAAAATTTATCGAATTCCGACATCGGTTCAACCTCCAAGTCTTAAAATCTAAATTTAAGGGTTTTTCACAGATTTTCCCACTTAAATCACCAATTAAGTGCTAAATATAGCGATTTACTGGAGTAATTTGACCAAGGTTGAGTTAAGAACACTTACCCCGATGTTTCCCTTGAAAATCTTCCAAGAACCGCCTCAACACTCACTTCAATCCGAGCTCTATAGCTCCAACTATGTTCATGATGGCCAAAACTCCTTCTTTTAAGAATTTGTCCAAGAAAGTCCCCTTTGGATATAGTTTTGAGGTTGATTTGCCGTGATTCATGGTGTTTGGAGGTGTTTCTCTTCGTGGGTAACGACAGTGGATTTTTTTGCATGGCAAATGGGCACTGGTTTCTATTTATAAAGGGGTCAAAAATCGAGACAAAACGCACCAGTCGGGTTTAAAATGCGATCGCATATCTGTCGCATAACAGACATGCGGTCCGCATTTTAGGCGCGACCATCGCAAAGGTAAACCTAGCCTTCACTGCAATTCAGCACGAATCATGGTTTGCGGTTCGCATGTCAAAAATGCTACCGCATTTTCGACATTGATTTTTGTCCAGAAATCTGCCTCGGTCTGCGGTCTCAGTGTGCAAAATATGCGGTTTACTTTTCCAGTTCAAGCCTAACTCTACACCGGACCTCCAGAACCAATTCGATCACACTCCTAAGTCATAAATCACCTCCCGAAACTAACCGAACCGTCATAATTCACATCCGAGCCCTCTAACTCATATCCGGTTTACTTTTCCAGCTTAAACCTTCTTAAAAGAGACTAATTGTCTCATTTCTGGCCAAACTCACTCCGAACGCAAAATACTCAACTCGATCCCATAAAACACGGATAACAAAGCATAATGAGGCAGAAATAGGAAAAACGGAGCGGTAACTCATAAGACGACTGGCCGGGTCGTCACAAAAATTTGGTTTTAAAGTTATAAGTATGGATGAAAGAAATAATCTTCAAACGAGATGGTGTTGTCGGACCCATGTTAAATTTTTGGTGACGTAGAATTACCCGCGAGTATGTGTGTAGGAACAATTTAGTAATCTAATATCCTCAAAATAATTCTTGGCTCGTGGGAGAATATAACGATCAGACTTTTCGTTTTGAGAATTTATGATCCGTTCAGCGACTTAAGGTCCCGAGGAACTTCGTAATATGTGTTATGACTTGCGTCTATGGTCGAGTTTGATTTTCGGATGATAGATTAAATTGAAAGAACAATTCTTATTTTTTTGAAGCTTAAATGAAAAGAGTTGACCGGAGTTTGAATTTTGAACAAACGACTCCGGAATGGGATTTTGATGATATCAATAGCTTCGTATGGTAATATCGGACTTAGGCGTATGTCCGGATTTGGATTTAGAAGTCTGTAGGACAATTTGACGCATTTTGGCGAAAGTTAAAAAAATGGAAGATTTTTAGAATGTTTGAGCGGGAATTGACTTTATTGATATCGGGGTCGAAATTCGATTTCGAAAATTGGAACGGGTACATTATGTTATATATACTTGTGTGCAAAATTTGAAGTCAATTGGGCTTGATTTGATAGGTTTTGGCATCGAATGTAGAAGTTGGAATTCGATAGTTTCATTTAAGTTTGAATTGGGGTGTGATTCGTGTTTTAGTTGTTGTTTGATGTGATTTGATGCATCTATTAAGTTCGTATGATGTTTTAGGATTTGTTGGTATATTTGGTTGAGGTCCCGAAGACCTTGGGTGGATTTCGAATGGTTAACGGAATTTAATTTGGATATTTCTAGAATATTTCGACGTTGTCACTTCAAGAATAAGTGATTAAATCACATTAAGCAAATGAGCTCCAAATTCAGTTTTGATTGAAGCATTAGATTCATTGAAATTTCGGAGCCATAGCAAAAAGAATCGTCGAATTCGGACATCGTATGAAAGAGTTATGCCAATTTCCATATCGGAAAATATTTCCCGTCAGCGTACAGGGTAGCGTGGGGTGCTATCCCTGGCGCTGGGACTTCTGGAGTTCAGGAAACGGCGCCCCACGCCACCTGTGGCGCTACAAACTGCAGAGGCTCTATAAACGGGGGTTTTCTACCAATTTTGACAAAAATAGAGTTGGGGAGCTCATTTGGGCGATATTCAGAGGCAAATTTCACCACAAAACTTGGGGTAGGTGTTCTTGAATCCCTTGTGATTATATTTCATTAACCTTGAGCGGGGAAAATTACCCCTTAAGCATTGAGTCTTATGTGGAAATTATGTAATTAAAAAACATATACGCGAGGTGACGAGTACGTACTTGATTTATATGTGCAAATTATATCGGTTAAAATTCCTAGATGTTTTATGTATTAAATTGGAAATTGTCGGCACTTATCAAATTCTTTATTTGCCATCCCTCATTCCTTGTTTGCCGAGGTTGTTTTTATATGATAATTTGGTGTGATTGTCACTTTGATTTTTATGTGAAATACCGCGGAGCCATAGCAAAAAAGAATCGTCGAATTCGGACATCGTATGAGAGAGTTATGCCAATTTTCGTGTCAGAAAATATTTCCCGTCAGCGTACAGGGTAGCGTGGGGCGCTATCCCTGGCGCTGGGACTTCTGGAGTTCAGGAAACGGCACCCCACGCCACCTGTGGCGCTACAAAACTGCAGAGGCTCTATAAACGGGGGTTTTCTACCAATTTTGACAAAAATAGAGTTGGGGAGCTCATTTGGGCGATATTCAGAGGCAAATTTCACCACAAAACTTGGGGTAGGTGTTCTTGAATCCCTTGTGATTATATTTCATTAACCTTGAGGGGGGAAAATTACCCCTTAAGCATTGAGTCTTATGTGGAAATTATGTAATTAAAAAACATGTACGCGAGGTGACGAGTACGTACTTGATTTATATGTGCAAATTATATCGGTTAAAATTCCTAGATGTTTTATGTATTAAATTGGAAATTGTCGGCACTTATCAAATTCTTTATTTGCCATCCCTCATTCCTTGTTTGCCGAGGTTGTTTTTATATGATAATTTGGTGTGATTGTCACTTTGATTTTTATGTGAAATACCGCGGAGCCATAGCAAAAAAGAATCGTCGAATTCGGACATCGTATGAGAGAGTTATGCCAATTTTCGTGTCAGAAAATATTTCCCGTCAGCGTACAGGGTAGCGTGGGGCGCTATCCCTGGCGCTGGGACTTCTGGAGTTCAGGAAACGGCACCCCACGCCACCTGTGGCGCTACAAAACTGCAGAGGCTCTATAAACGGGGGTTTTCTACCAATTTTGACAAAAATAGAGTTGGGGAGCTCATTTGGGCGATATTCAGAGGCAAATTTCACCACAAAACTTGGGGTAGGTGTTCTTGAATCCCTTGTGATTATATTTCATTAACCTTGAGCGGGGAAAATTACCCCTTAAGCATTGAGTCTTATGTGGAAATTATGTAATTAAAAAACATATACGCGAGGTGACGAGTACGTACTTGATTTATATGTGCAAATTATATCGGTTAAAATTCCTAGATGTTTTATGTATTAAATTGGAAATTGTCGGCACTTATCAAATTCTTTATTTGCCATCCCTCATTCCTTGTTTGCCGAGGTTGTTTTTATATGATAATTTGGTGTGATTGTCACTTTGATTTTTATGTGAAATACCGTGGTTAGTTGGGTTGATATTTCTTGGAAATAATCTCATTATGGATTCCTTACCTGTAAATGATTATTAAATAAGTTTAAAATGGGGCATTAATATGTATTTATCAAATATTTGGATTAAAGAAGGCGTTGTCCTATTCTGAGTTATTTTTCCATCTCTTTTGTTATTTTTGAGGTTTTATATACGTTGTGTGGAGCCTTGGGCTATTTGCTTTGAAATTAATTGATTTTGTGGTATCTTTGGAGTTGGTTGTGGCAGGTGCGCAAATTGGGACATGAATTGTTGTATTGTGTTGTCGTTTAAAACTCTCCTTGCTGTTATTTATGCTTCCTACCTTGCTTGTTAATGATATACATGTGCTTGGTAAGGAAGAGTGTAAAGCACGAAGGGTGATGCCGTTCCATTTGAGAGTGTAAAGCACGAAGGGTGATACCGTGCCATTTGAGAGTGCAAAGCACGAACGGTGATGTCGTGCCATTTAAGAGTGTAAAGCACAAAGGGTAATGCCATGTCATTTCAGTTATATTATCATGTGAGGAAAAGTATAAAGCACGAAGGGTGATATCGTGCTATTCTTAATATGCACGAAGGATAATGCCGTGCCATTTCATTTATATTATCATGTGAGGATGAGAGTAAAAGCACGAAGGGTGATGTCGTGCCATTATTTTTATATCATCATATGTTCATGGCACAAATGGTATTTCCGTGCAGGCGAAGACTAGAGACATACATTATATTGTGATATCTTTTTTGTTGTGTATACATTCATGCCTTTATCTTGAGCTGTTATTCTGCACCTATGTTTTCTATGTGACTTGTAGTCATTGTTGCTTCCTGTGTGCCTCCCACTCTATTTCTTTTATTGTTATTGGCATTTATTCCACCTAGTCGGTACTGTTATATGTATGCACGGTAGAAAATAGATAAATGCACGAAGGGTATTGTCGTGCTAATTGATTTGATCTACATATATGTATTGGATGAGAATGAGACAAGTGCACGAAAGTACTACCGTGCCATTTGATGTGATATGTTGAATATATTTCTCACACCAGGAAAGTTAAATGAGGTGTCACATGGTGACTTTTACTTGAAAGAATTATATTCAAAAGATACTTACTTGATAGAATTATATTTGAAAGATATTTATTTGAAAGAATTATATTTGTAAGATATTTATTTTAAGGAAGTATTCGGGATATATATAATACGGATTACATTCTAAAGATTTTTTTAATTTGAAAAACTTATAGATAAAAGATGTATATTTTGAAGAACTTGATTAATTGGATGTACTTGTCTTTATTATTCGTTTGAGCAACATTTATGGTGTTCCTGTTGCCTTGATGTTTATATCACTAGTTGATTATTGTTGCTATCACTGCTATTTGTCTTTCTATTATTTTTGTATGTTATATTGCACAGGTTATTTGACTAGTGAGTGTCTTGACTGTACCTTGTTACTACTCCACTGAGGTTAGTCTTGATACTTACTGGGTACCGACTGTGGTGTACTCAAACTACACTTTTGCATATTTTTGTGCAGAGCCAGGTATTGGAGATATCGGATTCGGATAGAAGTTAGAGTGTGATCACAAGGATTTAAGGTAGAGCTGTTTGGTCGTCATAGTCCCTTGGAGTCTTTCCGTTTTATTGTACTGTCAACTCTTATTCGAACAGTATTATATATTCGATCCTTGAGATCATTGCATGTAATCAGTTAGAGTTCGTGACTCAGTATTACCAGTCTTGAGAGGTTTTTATAATTATTTCCGCTGTTAATTTTGACACTTGTATTGAATTCAAAAAAAAAAAGACTCGAAATGTAATTGTAATCAGCTTACCTAGTCTTAAAGACTAAGTGTCATCACGACGTCTGTGGTGAGATTTTGGATCGTGACATCCAGGCTAAGATTTAATCACAGTAAAAAACAAGAAATGCACAACCCCAGATTAAAACCTTAGAACCCTTTTAAAGGGGTTATAAGAAATGTTTTTTAATGTCATAAAATGGATAAGTTGATCGAAAAAATGTAGAAAACTTGTGTTCTTAATTCTAAAACATAAAGAGGCAACGTACTTGGAGAAGATATAAAGAAAATAGTCAAATGGGGTTGAATAGTCTTTGTTTTGGGCTGATATTGCAGTCATCAAGAATGCACAAACTCCACCTTTTTCCCGAGAAGAGAAAAAGGTCAATTTTTAAAGACGTAAATTATGGAGATTTTAGGTTTAATTTCTTCCTCTAATTGTCCCTTTTTTAAATATATTCTTTTACTGGGAATTGGTTTGTGCAAGAACTGAATAGAGAATGAAGAGAAAGCAGAAGAAGAAGAGGAGAGAGAAAATAGATTAATTTCGTGGGGTTGTTTTGTGAGTGACAATACATACACATGTGCTGACATGGTCGGAAAAGCATCGTACTAAGTTTGGAGTTCGGCGTTAACTAAAAGCTGACATTATATGAGCTGTTAATTGACTTATCCAAAAACAAAACAATTGAAAACAATATTTATCTCCTTTTTCACTTTCATGTTTTTGATTTTACATAATAGGATGTAAAATACTCTCTCCGTTCACTTTTACTTGTTCGCTATGAACTTTGCATACCCCTTAAAGAATAATTAATAAAATACATAATTTATCATAATGCGCATATTAATTGATGCAAATTTTTTATGAATTTGAGAAAATAATTTGAAATGAGTAATTAATACTGTGGGTATAACAGGAAAAAATAAATTGTTTTCTCTTGATATGCTAAAAGTGACAAGTAAAAATAATGGTCCAAATATGCCTTTTAGAACGGTAAAGGTCCAAATATGCCTTTGTACTATACGAAATTGAGCACATTTGCCCTTCGTTAATACTTTAGCCTATATATGCCCTTACCGTCACATAGTTGGTCTATATATGCCCTTACTGTCACATAGTTGATCCATATATGTAACGGCCCGATGTGTTGTAGAAACGCATAAGATACTAATTGTTTGGACTTGGATTGTTTTAAGTGCAAATCCCTCTTTGTAATTATGCAATTTTAACATTCTTGCGAGGTATGAGGTATAAGAATCTAATAATTAAGAAAAGAGTTCAAAAAGGTAAGTAATGAAGGATATGCGGTCGCATTTCAGACATGCGGACCGCATATCTTACACAGGCATCGCATACTTGGATAGATTTCTGGGCAAAGGTTCATGTCAGAAATGCTGTCTGAAATGCGGACCGTATTTCAAAAACGCGGACCGCAAATTGCGCTGCCTGTATCGCAGATTGGAACAGAGAACTGGACAAGTTTTATGTCAAAAGATGCAGTGAGAAATACGGACCGCATTTCTAAAATGCGGACCGTAAAATCCCACAGTGAGATTGCAGAATGAGGCAGAGTTTTGGGCCAAATGCCATGTTAGAAATGCGGTCCAAATGCGGACCGCATGTTGAGTTTGCGACCAAAATGCGGTCGCATTCTAGACACCTGAACTTTTATTTTGTTTCGAATTTTGACCCACTATAAATAGGAACTAGGAACCCTAACATGCAAAAACCCCCTTATTTCGTCAATTACCTCAGAAAAACTCTCCTAAACACCCCCAAACCCCAGCAAATCAACCTTCAAAGCACCTTGAAAACAACCCTAAAATCCGTGAGAAACATATCCAAATTATAGTCATCAACCTCCCATTTACCAGCCCAGCTTTCCCCACTTAAACCCACCAAGAACCAGCTGTAACTCGCCGGGAATGGCCCCAATTTAAGCTGAAAAACAACCGTAGAACCACTCCCTTTTCAAACCCCACTCTCTAACCCCAAGACCCAGCTCAAATTGCTGCAAATTGTATCAAGATTTCAGCTGAGTTAAGGCACCCTACCAAGTTGTAGCTCGTTTGCCTCGATTGTGTCCACCTCGTGAGCACCCATAAAAGGTTGGGCTTAAAGAATCGTTGGAAGTCTAGGAAGTTGTCGCAAAACAAGGTAAGTGTTCGTTCTAACCTTAGCTTGAGGGATTAGAAATCGTGTCTTGTTTGCTAAATTGCTCCTTCTTGAGAACAACATATAGGCATGGTGACGGGTGTCTATATGTTGGTGTCACGCATGACCGTGGGTCGTATATGGTTAATCGTTGTGTGACTATTGTTTCAAATTGTTGAATAATTTCTTTGAATTGTTATGATGTGTTGCATGTGGGAGCGGGTGGCATGCCTGCCACAAGATGTTGTGAATTGAGGGCGGGTGGTACGCCTACCACAAAGTTTCTTCTATTCGGCATAAAGTTGATGGTCAACTAGACTAGTTGAGTAAGAATTGTTAGGAGTCGAAGAGGTCCAGTGTCAAAATTGTGGGTAGTGTTTTAGGAGTCCGTTAGAAGTTTCAAGGGTCCAGTGTCACATTAGTAAAGTCGTGTCTAGCGTCAACGAAATGATAATTAGGTTAGGAGATTTGTTGTAGGATATTGACTGTAATTGAGTACTGACATTGATTGAGCTAAATAGAAGTCAAGTTTGGTTTGGTTATAGCTGAATTTTCCCCTGGCCAGGATGATTGTGTTGCTGTTATTTGTTCCCTTGCTGGGAAGTTGTTATGTTGATTTGATCCCTTGCCAGGACTTCTTGTGATTGTTGTTATTATGAAAGTGGGAGCGGGTGGCACGCCTGTCACGTGATATTATGAAAGTGGGAGCGGGTGGTACGCCTACCACAGTATAAATTGTAAGTGGGAGCTGGTGGCACGCTTGTCACGTGATATTATGAAAGTGGGAGCAGGTGGCACGCCTGCCACGAGATATTATGAAAGTGGGAGCGGGTGGTACGCCTACCATAGTATAAATTATAAGTAGGAGCGGGTGGCACGCCTGCCACGAGATATTATGAAAGTGGGAGCGGGTGGCACGCTTGCCACGAGATATTATGTAAGTGGGAGTGGGTGGCACGCTTGCCACGGGATGTGATGTATGTGGGAGCGGGTGGCACGCCTTCCACAAGAGGCTACTGTAAGTGGGAACGGGTTGCACGCCTGCAACAAGAGGTTACTGGAGGAAAAAGGGGGGATTGTATTTCATTTCGTTTGTGTTAAAAGCTGAATTGTTGTTTTCCTTCTTACTCTTTAATGATTCCTTTTGCTTTATTTGTCTGCCGTTCCGATGTATGTTTTCTTTTCCCTGTTTAAGTTGTTTATGTATTTTATATTCTGTATATGCTTAAAAATTGTACAGGTTTATTTGGAGTCTGGTCCTAGCCTCGTCACTACCTCGCCGGGGTTAGGCCAGGCACTTACTAGCACATAGGGTCGGTTGTGCTGATACTACACTCTGCACTCTTTTGTGCAGATCTCAGTGCCGCAGGCTACGAACAGTAGGAAGCTTCCAGCCTCTGACTTTCAGGCGACCCAAGGTAGTTCTGCAGACGTCCGCGGACCTTGGAGTCCCCTACCCATTTCTTGTATCTGTTTCTCCTATGTAACAGAAACAACATTTTGTTATATTTTTCAGACCCTGTTTGTAGTACTCTTAAATGGTCTGTGAAACTGTGACACCAGATCTTGGGTAGACCGTTGTGGATGGTTTATCGGCGATAGTTGTGTGAAGTATTAACTTTGGGATTATTTCGCTTGTTGAATTACTGCTTTTTAGTTGATGCAATTGTGATGTAACGAATTCGTAAATAGAAACGTGGTAATTAGTCCGATTGACTGGCTTGCCTTGGTTTCACTAGTAGGCGCCATCACGACGCCCGAGGGTGAGAAATTCGGGTCGTGACATGTTGGTATCAGAGCCCTAGGTTTACATAGGCCTCATAGTTCACAGACAAACTCGGTAGAGTCTGAGGGATCGGTACAGAGACGTCTGTATTTATCCCCCAGAGGCTACAGAGTTAGGAAAAATTTCACATCTTTTCATTCTTGTCGTGCGGTTTGCTTCTCAAATGCTAATTGGATTCCTACTATGTTCTTTTACAGATGACGAGAACACGCGCTTCCTCATCTACCGTCCCGCAGCCCGAGCCCCCAGCAACAGCTTCCACGCGGGGTAGAGGGCGAGGCCGAGGTCGTGCTAGGGGTCGAGGCAGGGGCAGAACTCAGCCTCCTGCAGCAGCACCAGTGGCGGAACCTCAGATTGATCTTGACGACGAGGTTCCGACCCCAGCAGCTCCGGCGGGCCCAGCTCAGGTCCCCGAGGGGTTTATTGCTACCCCAGTTCTCCAGAACGCTTTGGTCCGGTTGGTGGGCCTCATGGAAAATGTCACATGAGCAGGCTTACTTCCTACAGCACCAGCCACTTCTCAGTCCGGAGAAGGAGCTCAGACTCCTGCTATTCATACCCCAGAGCAAGTAGCTCCCCAGGCTTAGGTTCCAGCGGTTCATTCGGCTGTGACAGTCCATCCGGGAGCAGTAGCTCAGGCCGGTAATGGGGCGGCCATGTCCGCCGACGCTTTGTAGAGACTGGATAGGTTCACCAAGCTCTTCACTACTACCTTCAGTGGTGCCTCTTCGGAGGATCCCCAGGACTTCCTATACAGCTGCCACGAGGTCCTCAAGAATATGGGTATTGTTGGGACCAACGGGGTAGTTTTTGCGGCATTACGCCTATCTGGATCTGCCAAGACTTGGTGGAGGGATTATTGCTTGACTAGACCAGCCGGTTTGCCATATTTGACTTGGGAGCAGTTTACAAAGTTGTTTCTGGAGAAGTTTCTCCCCGTCACTCAGTGAGAGGATTATCGGAGGCAGTTTGAGCGCCTTCAACAGGGATCCATGACAATTACCCAGTATGAGTCCAGGTTCATCGATCTGGCTCGGCATGCTCTCATCATACTTCCTACAGAGAGGGAGAGGGTGAGGAGATTTATTGACGGTCTCATCCAGCCGATTCGCCTTCAGATGGCTAGGGAGACTGGTAGTGAGATTTCCTTCTAGGAGGCGGTCAATGTGGCTCGCAGAGTCGAGATGGTTCTGTTACATGGAGGTGGTCATGGGTCGGATAAGAGACCCCGTCATTCGGACATATTCATTGGTACTTCGTCTGGAAGCAGAGATTCATATGGTAGAGGCCATCCTCCTAGGCCCTTTCAATCAGCTCTCCAGGTTTCTCACAATGC
Organism: Nicotiana obtusifolia; assembly: GCA_002018475.1. Taxonomy (NCBI): domain Eukaryota; kingdom Viridiplantae; phylum Streptophyta; class Magnoliopsida; order Solanales; family Solanaceae; genus Nicotiana; species Nicotiana obtusifolia. Next base: position 115,603 of record MCJB01051097.1, read on the forward strand.
TTCAGGTAATCGCGGTACTCAGATGCAGTATTCCGATCAGCAGTCTATCAGTGCACAACCGCTACAGAGTTTCTAGAGTCGGCAGCCTAAGGCTTGTTACATGTGTGGCGACACAAGGCACATTGCTAGGTATTGTCGTCGTGCTTTAAGCAACTTTCCACACCAGGACTCTCGTGTTATGACACAGGCACCAAATGTTCCGCAGCCCACCCAGCGAGCTAGAGGTGGGGGTAGAGGTGTTAGAGGTAGAGGTAGGGGTACTGGAGGTGGAGCTCAGGTCCGCAGAGGTGGGGGCCAGCCAACCGCAGGCCGTCCTAGAGATGTGGCTCAGGGTGGTGGGGCTCAGCCCCGATGTTATGCTTTTCCAGCCCAGCCCGAGGCAGAGGCTTCAGATGCAGTGATTACAGGTACGGTTCTGGTCCATGATAACGATGCTTCAGCATTATTTGATCCAGGGTCTACCTACTCGTATGTCTCCTCTTATTGTGCACCGTATCTGGCCATGCCTAGTAATTCATTGAGTGTTCCTGTTTACGTGTCTACCCCAGTGAGTGATTCCATTGTGGTAGATCGAGTCCATCGTTCCTGTGTTGTAGTGATTGGGGGTCTTGAAACCCATGTGGACTTATTGCTTTTAGACATGGTTGATTTTGATGTCATATTGGGGATGGACTGGTTATCACCTTACCACGCCATCCTGGACTGCCATGCCAAGACTGTGACCTTAGCTTTACCGGGTATGCCCCGTTTGGAGTGGAAAGGGACTCCTGGTCATTCCACTCGTAGCATTATCTCTTATATGAAGGCTCGGCGTATGGTCGAGAAAGGGTGTTTGGCTTATCTGGCTCATGTTCGTGATTCCAGTGCTGAGGTCCTCTCTATTGAATCTGTGCCCGTGGTTCGTGAGTTTCCCGAGGTTTTCCCATCCGACCTGCCCGGGATGCCACCCGACAGGGATATTGACTTTTGCATTGATGTGGCTCTGGGCACTCAACCCATTTCTATTCTGCCGTATCGTATGGCCCCGCCAGAGTTAAAAGAATTAAAGGAGCAATTGCAAGACTTGCTCTAGAAGGGTTTCATTAGACCCAGTGTGTCACTTTGGGGTGCGCCCGTGTTGTTAGTTAGAAAGAAGGACGGGTCAATGAGAATGTGCATCGATTACCGACAGTTGAACAAGGTTACAATCAAGAATAAGTATCCATTGCCGAGGATCGATGATTTGTTTGATCAGCTCCAGGGTGCCAGGGTATTTTCAAAGATTGATTTGAGGTCTGGCTACCATCAGTTGAAGATTAGGGCGTCTGATGTCCCTAAGATAGATTTCCGTACTCGGTTCGGGCATTATGAATTCTTGGTTATGTCATTTGGGTTGACTAATGCCCCAGCAACTTTTATGGACTTGATGAACCGAGTGTTCAGACCTTACCTGGATTCGTTTGTGATAGTTTTCATCGACGACATCCTGGTATATTCCCGCAGCCAGGAGGAGCATGCACAGCATCTCAGAGTGGTTCTTCAGACTTTGAGGGATAGTCGCCTCTATGCTAAGTTTTCAAAATGTGAATTCTGGTTGAGTTCGGTTACATTTTTGGGTCATATTGTATCGGCGGAGGGTATTCAGGTTGATCCGAAAAAGATTGAGGCAGTCAAGAACTGGCCTAGGCCGCCGTCAGTTACAGAGATCCGAAGTTTCTTGGGACTGGCAGGCTACTATCGTCGGTTTGTGGAGGGGTTTTCATCTATTGCAGCCCCGATAACCATGTTGACCCAGAAAGGTGCCCAGTTCAGGTGGTTGGATGAGTGTGAGGCGAGCTTTCAGAAGCTCAAGACAGCTCTGACCACGGCACCAGTGTTAGTCTTGCCCACAGGTTTAGGGCCTTACACATTTTATTGTGATGCCTCTCGTATTGGGCTTAGTGCAGTATTAATGCAAGAGGGCAAGGTCATTGCCTATACTTCGAGGCAATTGAAATTCATGAGAAGAACTATCCGGTGCATGACTTAGATTTGGCAGCCATAATTCACGCCTTGAAGATTTGGAGGCACTACTTATATGGCGTGCCGTGTGAGGTGTTCACGGATCATAAGAGTATTCAGTATCTGTTCAAGCAAAAGGAGTTAAATTTGAGGCAGAGAAGGTGGTTGGAGATGTTAAAGGACTATGATGTCACTATCTTATACCACCCGGGAAAGGCCAATGTGGTGGCCGATGCCTTGAGTAGGAGGTCAGCCAGTATGGGAAGTCTTACTTATATTCCGGTCGGTGAAAGACCCCTTGCTTTGGACGTTCAGACCTTGGCCAATCGATTTGTGAGATTGGATATTTCTGAGCCAAATCGGGTATTAGCTTATACGGTCGCTCATTCTTCATTGTTGGAACGAATACTTGATCGACAATTTGATGATCCTCATTTGCGTGCCCTTAGGGACACGGTGTAATGCGGAGGTGCCAAGCAGGTCACCTTAGGTGACGATGGAATTTTGAGATTACAGGGTTGAGTTTGTGGGCCCAATGTAGAGGGACTTCGGGAATTGATTCTGGAGGAGGCCCATAGCTCCAGGTATTCTATTCATCCGGGCGCCGCAAAGATGTATCAGGATTTGCGACAACATTATTGGTGGCGTAGGATGAAGAAGGATATAGCTGCATATGTGGCCCGATGTTTGAACTGCCAGCAGGTTAAGTGCGAACATCAGCTACCTGGTGGACTATTCCAGAGAATTGAACTCCCCGAGTGGAAGTGGGAACGGATCACTATGGATTTCGTTGTTGGACTTCCGCAGACCCGGAAGAAGTTCGACGCAATTTGGGTCATTGTTGACAGGCTGACCAAGTCAGCACATTTCATTCCTGTGGCAGTCTCCTATTCATCTGAGAGGTTAGCCGAGATTTATATTCGGGAGATTGTTCGCCTTCATGGTGTGCCAGTATCTATTATTTCGGACCGGGGTACGCAGTTTACTTCGCGTTTCTGGAGGGCAGTCCAAACGGGAGTTGGGCACCCAGGTTGAGTTAAGCACAGCGTTTCGTCCTCAGACGGACGGGCAGTCCGAGCGGACTATTCTGATATTGGAGGACATGCTCCGAGCTTGTGTTATTGACTTTGGAGGGTCGTGGGACCAGTTTTTGCCATTAGCAGAGTTCGCCTACAATAACAGCTACCAGTCGAGCATTCAGATGGCTCCTTATGAAGCATTATATGGTAGGTGGTGTCGAACTCCGGTTGGGTGGTTTGAGCCGGGAGAGGCTCGGTTGTTAGGCACAGATCTGGTTCAGGAGGCCTTGAGCAAGGTCAAAATCATTCAGGAAAGGCTTCGTACAGCTCAGTCCAGGCAAAAGAGCTATGCGGATCGTAAGGCACGGGAAGTGTCTTTCATGGTTGGTGAACAGGTATTACTTCGGGTGTTGCCTATGAAAGGCGTGATGAGATTTGGGAAGAGGGGAAAGCTTAGCCCTAGGTTCATTGGTCCATTCGAAATTCTAGATCAAGTGGGGGAGGTGGCTTATAGACTTGCATTGCCGCCAAGCTTATCGGCCGTACATCCGGTTTTTCATGTGTCTATGCTCCGAAAATATCATGGCGATCCAACTCACGTGCTAGATTTCAGCACCATTCAGCTGGACAAGGACTTGTCTTGCAAGGAGGAACCGGTAGCCATTCTAGACCGGCAAGTCCATCAGCTGAGATCGAAGAGTTTTCCTTCTGTTCGTGTTCAATGGAGAGGTCAGCCACCTGAGGCATCGACCAGGGAGTCCGAGCCCGATATGCGATGCCGTTATCCACATCTTTTCCCCGACTCAAGTACTTCTTTATCATGTCCATTCGAGGACGAACGGTTGTCTTAGAGGGGGAGAATGTAACGGCCCGATGTGTCGTAAAAACACACATAATACTAATTGTCTAGATTTGGCTTGTTTTAAGTACAAATCCCTCTTTGTAATTATGCAATTTTAACATTTTTGCAGGGTATGAGGTATAAGAATCCAATAATTAAGAAAAGAGTTCAAAATAATAAGTAATGCAGGATATGCGATCGCATTTCAGACATGCGGACCGCATATCTTAACATGCATCGCATACTTGGACAGATTTCTGGGCAAGATTCATGCCAGAAATGCTGTCTGAAATGCGGACCGCATTTCAGGAATGTGGACCGCAAATTTGGCTGCCTGTATCGCAGATTGGAACAGAGAATTGGACAAGTTTTATGTCGAAAATGCGGTGAGAAATGCGGACCGCATTTCTAAAATGCGGACCGCAAATCGCACAGTGAGATCGCAAAATGAGGCAGAGTTTTGGGCCAACTGCCATGCTAGAAATGCGGTCCAAATGCGGACCGCATGTTGAGTTTGTGGCCAGAATGCGATCGCATTCTGGACACCTGAACTTTTATTTTGTTCCGAATTTTGACCCACTATAAATAGGAACTAGGAACCCTAACATGAAAACCCCCCTTATTTCGGAAATTACCTCAGAAACCTCTCCCAAAACACCCCCAAACCCCAACAAATCAACCTCCAAAATCATCTTGAAACAACCCCAAAATCCGTGAAAACATATCCAAAATATAGTCATCAACCTCCCATTTACCAGCCCAGCTTTCTCCACTTAAACCCACCAAGAACCAGCTATAACTCGCCGGGAATGGCCCCAATTTAAGCAGAAAGACAACTATAGAACCACTCCCTTTTCAAACCCCACTCTCTAACACCAAAGACCCAGCCCATAATTGCTGCAAATTGTGCCAAGAATTTCAGCTGAGTTAAGGCACCCTACTAAGTTGTAGCTCGTTAGCCTCGATTGTGTCCACCTAAAGTTCGTGAGCACCCATAAAAGGTTGGGCTTAAGAAATCGTTGGAAGTCTAGGAAGTTGTTGCAAAACAAGGTAAGTGTTCGTTCTAACCTTAGCTTGAGGGATTAGAAATCGTGTCTTGTTTGCTAAATTGCTCCTTCTTGAGAACAACGTATAGGCATGGTGACGGGTGTCTATATGTTGGTGTCACGCATGACCGTGGGTCGTATATGGTTAATCGTTGTGTGACTATTGTTTCAAATTGTTGAATAATTTCTTTGAATTGTTATGATGTGTTGCATGGGAGCGCGTGGCATGCCTGCCACAAGATGTTGTTAATTAAGGGCGGGTGGTATGCCTACCACAAAGTTTCTTCTATTCGGCATAAAGTTGATGGTCAACTAGACTAGTTGAGCAAGAATTGTTAGGAGTCGAAGAGGTCCAGTGTCAAAATTGTGGGTAGTGTTTTAGGAGTCCGTTAGAAGTTTAAAGGGTCCAGTGTCACATTAGTAAGGTCGTGTCTAGCGTCAACGAAATGATAATTGGGTTAGGAGATTTGTTGTAGGATATTGACTGTAATTGAGTACTGACATTGATTGAGCTAAATAGAAGTCAAGTTTGGTTTGGTTATAGCTGAATTTTCCCCTGGCCAGGATGATTGTGTTGCTGTTATTTGTTCCCTTGCTGGGAAGTTGTTATGTTGATTTGATCCCTTGCCGGGACTTCTTGTGATTATTGTTATTATGAAAGTGGGAGCGGGTGGCACGCCTGTCACGTGATATTATGAAAGTGGGAGCGGGTGGTACGCCTACCACAATATAACTGTAAGTGGGAACGGGTTGCACGCCTGCAACAAGAGGTTACTGGAGGAAAAAGGGTGGATTGTATTTCATTTCGTTTGTGTTAAAAGCTGAATTGCTGTTTTCCTTCTTAATCTTTGATGATTCCTTTTGCTTTATTTCTCTGCCGTTCCGATGTATGCTTTCTTTTCCCTGTTTAAGTTGTTTATGTATTTTATCTTCTACTGTAGATACATATATGCTTAAAAATTGCACAGGTTTATCTGGAGTCTGGTCCTAGCCTCGTCACTACCTCGCTGGGGTTAGGCCAGACACTTACTAGCACATGGGGTCAGTTGTGCTGATACTATACTCTGCACTCTTTTGTGCAGATCTCAGTGCCGCAGGCTACGAATAGTAGGAAGCTTCCAGCCTCTGACTTTCAGGCGACCCAAGATAGTTCTGCAGACGTCCGCGGACCTTGGAGTCCCCTTCCCATTTTGTATCTGTTTCTTCTATGTAATCCAGAAACCACATTTTTTTATATTCTTCAAACCCTGTTTGTGGTACTCTTAAATAGTCTGTGAAACTGTGACACCAGATCTTGGGTAGACCGTTGTGGATGGTTTATCGGCGATAGTTGTGAGAAGTATTAACTTTGTGATTATTTCGCTTGTTGAATTACTGCTTTTCAATTGATGCAATTGTGATGTAACGAATTCGTAAATAGAAACGTGGTAATTAGTCCGATTGACTGGCTTGCCTAGTTTTCACTAGTAGGCGCCATCACGACACCCGAGGGTGGGAAATCCGGGTCGTGACATCATTATAGCAATAGAAGATGATATTTTTAATTAGAGCTAACAGAGAAAACAAATGACTTAGATCAGCAGTAGTTTAACTAGCAAGATGGACAGTAATCGAGAAAGGGAAGTCTAACATGCTAAACAGACAAGTCTACAACATCATTCATGTCATATTCATGCTAATAGGGTAGGAAAACACGACTGTTAACATGAATTTTCCATCAGCATATATCATACTAGTTGAGCATCAAAACTATCAGATTCACATACAAATGTAGACACTGAAATGAGCAAGATAGAACCACACTGACCTTACTTAGGGCAGCAAACCAAGTAGAACTTTAGCCGTTAGAGATTTGTGTCAGGACTCAACTCAGGAAAAAATTATACTCGACAATCAAAAGAAAAGAACTGTGAATAAATAGAGAAAGATCTTAATACCCTTTAGTGCATTTTACTCTGCTGATTCGTGTTAGGTAAAGGCATTAAAGGTCCGTATTTATAGACAACGAATTGGGATTTTCGGGTTTGAGATTTTGAACTCTTAGATTTAAACAATAGAAGACAAGAAACAATGATGAACACTGATGAAAAATCTATGATGAAATTAGGGAAGGTTACATGGAGGACTACGCTTTGCACTCTCAGTTAAGTACGACATTCAGTAAGAAGTAAGCTAAGTTCTATTAGCTCTTCTATCTTGTCTTAGACTCGTCAGTTTGTGATGCATTGAGTCGAGAGTCAAAGGATAAAGGAGTAGAAAACCTTATAACTAAAAAAGATTCGAGCGAAAGCCAGCTGCATGAAGTAAAATAATAAAGGTGATATAACCGTAATTTTGCTATTTAAATTATCACTATATAATTAGAGGCATATGGTTAATATCAATAACTAGTATTACTACTATAATTACTTATTATATATTATATTCTTTTTTTAGAAAAATAGATGACTTGAATAATAAATTTCGAAATACCTTATTACGTCATTATTGGTCAAGAAGTGTGATAAGTTAATTAGAAAAAAAGGAGGGCCAAAATTGGTTGTCAACAACAATTATCATTATACGAATGTCCTTGCATGAGCTCGATGTTAGGGTGTGAAGGATACTCTTTATTTACATCAATTGGACAGCTTCCGTATGTCTAACAACAAATTAAGAAGTACCATGCATACATACATCTGAAAAGCATATGAAGAATTGTGTATGTAGGTCGCATAAATGAATACATTACTATATGTTTCACATGTCAATAGCTCAATTCAACAAATCATAATACTGTTGCGGCGAGGAATCCAATATGGTCACAATATTTTTACGGCGTGTAACACGATCCTAAGGCCATACTATGACTCTTGTAATAATTGTAATACTGTACGGTGCGCACCCGATCCCATTATATTAATTATCACGAAAACGATAACGACCAAACAAACAACCCAGCAAGGTAAACGTAACAACAAGGCGGAAGGCATATATGTAACAACAACGAGGTAGAAGTCATATATATAGCAATAACAAACAAAGTAGAAGGCGTATACGTAACAGTAACAAACAAGGTAGAAGGCATATATGTAACAGTAACAAGCAAGGTAGCATGCACAAGTGTAGCAGGCCAATCAAGTTAGAAGACAATATGTAATAGTAATAAACAAAAGTAGAAAGCATAGATGTAATAGCGACAAACCAAATAGGAAACGTAGATGTAATAGTAATAAACCTAGTAGGAAACACAGATGCAAGGGTAATGAACCAAGTAGGAAACATAGATGTAATAATAAAAAACCAAGTATGAAGCATAGATGTAACAGTAATGAACCAAGTAGCAAACATAGATAGGATAGTAATAAACCAAGCAGGAAACGTAGATGTGATAGTAACAAACAAGATAGGAAAGCATGTAAGAGCAACCAAGGGGGAAAGCATGTATGCGTCTAAGAAATAAATAAACATAACGAAAAGTCCAACTCCTATCCTCTCCGCACGGATACAAGGCATGACTACAATCAAATCAAGTATATAACAAATATCAAGAATAGCCCATCATTCTCATTTAGATGTTATACACCTAAAAATGATTTGTAGCATGGATAATTGTACACATATAATTTTAGAAGCAAATGAAATATCAGTCAAGAAGATTACAAAGTTCAACAAGGCATAAAGAAGCACATAATCAACCCTGTGCATAGCTAAACTTGGCACATACATATACGCTCGTCACTTTGCATATGCATCATCCCCCAAATAGAAAACACTATAATTTATTATAAATTTTTTTTCTCAAACCAAGGGTAGACAAGACACTTACCTCATACCATAATACGTTCAGCAACCCAATACCACTTTTCTTAGAAATACTCAGCAAAATGATCAAAACATAGCCAAATATCCTCTAATGAAGTCAAATAATGGTAAAGGAATCATCCCCAATCAATAAAGTTTCAATCATTCATGAAATCTCAAAAGTCAACAAAAGGTCAACTTGGGCCCACATAGTGTAGAGCTGAAATTGAGACCAAAACCCGATGACCCACAACCTGGCGAGTCTAAATATGTAATTGGCTTCAAGTTCGACCTCATATTGAGGTCCAAATTCCGAAAACTAGCTCTCTTAAGTTTAAACACAAAACCCCAATTTCTACGCTTTAAAATCCTAGATTTAGGGGTAAATATCTATGAGGAATCACGATATGTAATCAAGACTAAGTTAGAATCACTAACCTTTGAAGTTAAGATGAAAATCCTTTCAAAATTGCCACATCCCGGGCTCTAGATCTTAAAAATGGTGAAAAATAGTATAATCCTGATTATCTGGACAAAATATACTCCTGACTGTCAGGTGTTCATCGCCTTTGCCACATAATCCGTGTTCGTGAAGGCTAGTATCTGGAAGCATCATTTTCGGGACATTGGCATCGCGTTTGCGAAGGTCAATTCATTCCAAGGCTTTGCATTCGCAGCCTACCTTTTGTGTTCGTGAAGGCCAAACCCCCACAACCTTCATGTTCACGACCCTCTCCTCGTGTTCAAATGAGGAATTCACCCTGTCCTGAAAATGCTCTCCACGAACGCGAGACTAGATTGATGTTCGCATAGCACTACTGCACATCGCAAATCAATAACTGCAATATGGACAAACATGGTTAGAAACACCACAAAGCTCACCCGAGCCCCTCGGTTACCCATCCAATCATCATCCTAATGAGTCTATATACCTAAGACGAACTAGATTGAAGGCGCAGAACAAAAAAATTAAATCAAAACGAGGAATCAAGCATCAAACCAAGAACTTCAAAAGATCTAATGTTCAAATTTCTAAATTTCGACTAGAATTGTCGTAATGGCCTCGGGTCACTCGGTACTCAAACCAAACATACATAAAAGTCAAAAATCATCATGCGAAGCGAATGGAACCTCAAATCACCTATATAGTATAATTTACTCACAAGTCAAACATTGGTCAACTCCAACAACTTAAAGCTTCCAAAATGTGAATTCTTCTTCCTAAAAACTCTTGAACATCTCAAAAATCAAAGCCAACCACACAGCAAGTCATAAAACATAAAATGAATTGACTTTAAGTCTCCGACCGCAAAACAGAATGCTAGAACTCAAAATAACTGACAAGTTCATTACATCCTCCCCTATTTAAGCATATGTTCATTCCCGAACGTGCCAAGAGTCGTTACAAAACCGTCAAATAATAGAATGACCTCATCTTAAATATTTCAATAGGTGATCCCATATCACTACTTGCATACCGATCCCCTATCTTATATCAACTGAAGACCCTCTCGACTTCCACTTGTGAGCCTTCAAACTCAACTTCAATATCTGGAACATCCTTCCAAAACTTGATTTTCACAAGTACCTCTATTGAACCAACCTCATTAACCACTATTAATCCATAAATGAGCTATCAAAACACAACCACAGATACATCACATATTATTCACATATCTAGACCCACCTCTTAGTCATAACACTTCTCACAGCCAAACCCATTATCGGTGAAATACCGCAATTCAATGGATTCTTATTCTAATCCATCACAAAACTGCTAATGATAAAAGAAACCTGAAGAAACTCGTAACCACTCATCATGTCCACAAGTCACGGAGTTCTTGCTTATGACAAGGAACTATTGAATTATGAGTTGTTCAATGGCATTCGTGTTCCAAACATACCCTATCCAAATCTGCTCGCGCTAATTCCAGGTCCAATAACCTTATCGCACCCAATACAAGCTGCTCGAACCAGTGGCCGCATGAACCTCATAAAACACGGTCTATGCACCAAACAAGAAATAACTCGAGCATGATGAATAATAATAAGAGAATCAAATAAGAGAATTATTAGGCGAGATAACAGATATGGCAAACGAATCATAATCTTATGAACCCATTTCCATGAAGGAGAAACAACATACATGAAATAAGAACAAGGAATCACATCCAAACATAATGTTGTTGCAACATTCAACCCGATCTAACATGATACCATTGCAACGCGCAATCTGATCGTATCAAATATCAATCCACAAGGGAGTACCTGTGCAACAATAATTCTCATACTCACCAAACACACACACATACACACACAAACACACACTCACACACACTCACACACACACACACACACACACACACACACATATATATATATATATCTCGACTTCAACCATGGTACAATGCATAAATAGGACTATGGGGAGATGAGTAAGCATAATACACTATGGAAAAGATAAGCATGACTTAGGTGTAATAGATAAATCAAGCTTTCAAGAGCTATTTCACTCATATATCACCACAAGGCCTAAACACGACAATGGCACTTGTGTGAATAATCATGTGGTCTCATTATCCATCATAGTATTAGAGAATAACACATGAAACGAACCGAAGAATGAATACGACTAATTCCACTCGATGACACATCCATAGAAAATGCTGCACTGCATAAGCATGTAGAACCCGTCGTAGAATACACATTATCATTAGGTCTACCAGTAGGTGCCAAACCAGTTCAAACCATTCTAAAATAGGTAAATAGTCTTCAATAGGTCCACACTAACCCTATTGATGGCACATACAATCAAATGTCTAACCATTAGCACACTTGCACAATCCGCAACAAAAGGGATAGTCTGTCTCTAAGAAAACTCGATCTCTAAACCTCAAGAATACAAGAATCTCCATGCCTGATCTCCAACTCCCCCACTTAAAAGACTTTCACATTACACATACATCTTCACCTCACGAGAAATCCCATCAATCTTTTGCGTCAAGTAGCAAAATTTGAACTTCAGTAGTTACCAACCATGTGATTTCTGTAGTACTTAGTCAAGCATCCACAAATTAATATACAATTTATCTTTTACAACACACACACTTTTCAGGTGATACAAAATAGTCCTCGCATTCTCTTAAACATCTAAAATCTTTCATGCTATCTAGAATTCATGTCCTTCCGTTCAAAACTGGACCGTAATGTTACACCCCGTGTTATCGTGCATTGAGTTGCGTTGTAAATAAGACTATATGAACCCAGAGGGATCACAGTCCTTTATAAAGATAGTGATGGTTTAAAATAACTGTTAAGGAAGTATCATAAGGATTAGAGGTTAACAGATCGAAGAAAATAAGTTTTGTCTATATAATACCTAGTGCCTTCGGCCTATAGTTTTGAACCACTCGACATATGTAAGTAGACTCGTGCCCCGGAGATGTTCGAAGTATAAAAATAAAGAATTCGAAGTATAAAAATATTAAGTTCCGAAATGATTTTCAACTTAAAAGTGTGATGATGATGGTTGGAAATAATATTTTGAGTGTGCCAAAAGGGACTATGGATTTATGCTATATCACATGATTAGGAAATTGGGTATATGAAGGTGCTATAAGCCATTATGATTTAAGTGAATTGATATCAAGAAATTAATTATGTGTATAATTGATTAAATGTTGGATTGTCATAGAGATAAAGAAATTAACTAGTAGATAAAAGGATGTGTGTTGACAAGAACACTTCTCTCAAGTGTAGTTGTAGGAGACGACATCTAGTGACTAAGCACTACTAGAGGTAAAGGTGACATCCTTAAAATTGATTAGAATGTTACTGTTAACATGTGGACCCTATGGTCGAAGGCATATGTAAATGCTCAAGATATGTATACATGCAAGAAGCTGTAATATTAATGTGGCAATGTTCTTAATCGAGGATTGCAACAATTATATATAGAAGCAACTAACATTCCTTTGATCTTTCTCATTTTGGAAATCCGCCTTCCCCTCTTTCTCTTTTTAGGAACTATGAGGTGCAACACGCATGAATTCTAAATTTTATTACACATGGTGTTTTCTCGAGGCAAAAAAAAAAAAGAGTAACCAATAGCAAAAAGGGTCTCAGCTTGCTTTCTATATTCAACAATGTTTCTGGTCATTTTTAGAAGGAGTGTTTGGTTCTTGTTCAATGATTTAGGAGAATGAAATTTTCTTGGCAAGCTCAAGTAAAAGTGGTTGATAAATTCTTCAAGTAAGATTGAGGCGTAGAAGAGGCTAGTTTCCAATAGTTGGTAGACGGTCGGCGTTAAAGGTATGTTAAGGCTACCCTTTTTCTTTTTGGAATAAATCCGATAAAGATAAAACATCTTCATAATGACTCTAATCTTGGTAGTTAGAAATGTTAATGTTCTTCATTCTATTGATATGTTACTAGAATCATGCCTACTCTTAATCTTATTTGGACATATGTTTACAATGTTAGCTACATAATGTATTCGAATGTTTATCAACCTTACATCACTCCGATGGGCTTAGAATGTCTTTCTAATGTTCCTCATGCATGTGTATATATATCAAATGTCTTACTTACCAACGAGCTATAATCGGTTGGGTACGTCACCTATTGTGCGCTATATATATGTATTTACCACTGACCAGCTGGTACGTTATGATATTTACGTCAATAGAGGCTGGTAAATCATATATGTATATACGTATAAGTATGCATATCATGCCCCTAGTGGCATTCAGAGTTTTAGGTTGATTCTTCCTTATCTCCCTTTATATTGATGTTTTTGTATATGTTCTTATCTGCCTTACATACTCGATACGTTTATTCATATGGATGTCCCATTGCCAGGGATGCAATATTTCATGCTGCTGGTCCACGTAGATAGATTGACGAATCTCCTAGTAGGCAATCTCAGTTTAGCGGTTGGTTGGCGAGCTCCGCTCTTCCCGAACTTGCCATGTTATGTTGATATGATATTATTATTTATAAACTATGGGTATGTCAGGGACCTGTCCTGACCGTATGTCACTTGTTATACTTTTAGAGGCTTGTAGACATGTGTCCTGCATATAGTCATTTAGTATGGCCTTGTCGGCCTATGTTTTGATATATGGACTTCCTTGTGGTCTCGTCGGCCCGTATATATATATATATATATGCATATAGTTTGGGTTGTTGATTATCGAAGAGTCCTTCCCTGCACTTTTAATTTGTCATATGGCGGCCTTGTCGGCCCGTATTGTTGCTTTGGTTGGGATTTATAAATAATGTTTGATGGTGCTTGGCAAGTGGGTCCCAGGAGCTGGTCCCACCTCTCCGGTTTGGGGTGTGACATACAACCTTGTCCATTCAATTCTATTCCCACGCGGCTCACCACATCTATCATGATATTATATGAAAGCACGAGAATCCCGTTATCATCTCTCAATCACAAGTAGGATGGTCCGCCTCATTGGTAGTCGGTCGACAAGAAACTTACTACGTAACTCTATTCTGGAGAAAATCACAACACACCACAAGCATTCTATGCCCGTTGAAGACATCGACCTCAAGTCATGGTCAAACCATCATAAAATCTTCGAAATAATGCACATGACCAAGCCATCAGAACTATATCTATCTAAATCTCCCAAGTCACACAGGATGCCAAACCCAAAAGTCAAAGTGTTTGAAATACCTGATTTTACACTCTGATGGGCTCAGAATGTCTTTGTAATGTTCCTCATGCATGTGTATATATAAAAGATGTCTTACATACCACCGAGCTATAACAGGCTGGGTACGACACCTATTATGTGCTATATATATATATATATGCATATCTTTTTGATTGTTGATTACCGAAGAGTTAGTTTATCATGTGACGGCCTTGCCGACCAGTGTTGTTGCTTTGGTTGGGAATGTACAATGGTGCTCGACAAGTGAGTCTTGGGTGCTGGTCCCACCTCTACAGTTTGGGGTGTGGCATCAACCTTGTCCATTCAATCCCAAACCCATGTGACTCATCGCATCTATCATGATTGATGCAGGCAAACCTGATCAAGCTACGTTCATGCCATCAATATTGGATAAGACAAGAAAAGGCGTTGGTTAGCCTTGGAGAAAAGAGCCAAGTGTTCAAGCATTCAGAAATTTTGCTATGGACGAAATTAAAAATTAAAGATGTACATTTGTTGTTTTTGTTGTATTATTGTGTTGCTATGGAAGACATTAATTCTTACTTGTTTGGTCCTGCATGACTATTCATTAAACTTAGCCAAATTGTGGCCTTTTTGTTAATTGTTTGATCCTAAGATCTATCAGTAAATCTGTACCTTAAGGCTGCATCACACTTTGAGAAAATAACAAAACGTCCATATCCTATGGTATCACATGCAAACCCTTCTCGTTACAACAAATCTCTCCAAGAGAAGCTCTTAGACAAATAGCACTTATCACATAGTTGCCTTGCCCCTCTTCACGATATTAACACAAGCCATCGGTGCAAAACAAATAACATGCCCTCAACAATGCATACAAATGAAATGGAGAGAAATTTAATGTTACCCCTAAACTTGGGGAGGTGAGATCGGCACCTAGTGCCTCACTTGACCAAGTGTACCAACCTAAAATCACATAACTAGGCCATATGTAATATTTAGAGCCGACAAGACAACAACATACAACAATCTGAAGACAAAAAAGGCATAACAACATGGATAGGTGAACAACCCGATATATATACACACGCACACACACAAAAGGCCGACAGGGCCATAACAAACATCAACATGACAACATCAAGGTCGTCAAAGCCATACAAAACATACTAGAAATACAATAAGCCTCTAAGAGTACAACATTTGTCAGATGGCCGAGACAAGGACCCGACCTACCCCTAAGTCAAGATATATATATATATATATATATAGGGACTCGACTAACTCCGGGAGACATGGAGCTTAACGATCAATCGCTAAACACGAGCAACCACCTACTGTAGAGGCCTGTCAGACTCTTTAC
>MCJB01051098.1:0-15407 GCA_002018475.1 Nicotiana obtusifolia
TTGGTCAGCCGATCCACAATCACCCAAATAGCATCGAACTTCTTCAAAGTCCGTGGGAGTCCAACAACGAAGTCCATATTGATCCGCTCCCATTTCCACTCGGGAATAGCTATCTGCTAAAGCAAACCACCCGGCCTCTGATGTTCATATTTTACTTGCTGACAGTTGAGACACCAAGCTACGAATCCCACAATATCCTTCTTCATCCTTCTCCACCAATAATGTTGCTTCAAATCCTGGTACATCTTTGCGGTGCCCGGATGAATTGAATACCGTGAGCTGTGGGCCTCCTCCAGAATCAACTCTCGAAGCCCATCCACATTGGGTACACAAATCCTGCCCTGCATCCTCAACACTCCATCGTCGCCGATGGTCACATCTTTAGCATCATTATGCTGGACTCTGTCCTTAAGGACAAGCAAATGGGGATCGTCATACTGACGCTCCCTGATGCGATCGTATAACGAAGACCGAGAAACCACGCAAGCCAATACCCGATTGGATTCTGAGATGTCTAATATCACAAACCTATTGGCCAAGGTCTGGACATCGACTGCGAGAGGTCTCTCTCCAACTGGAATGTATGCCAAACTCCCCATGCTTACTGCCTTTCGGCTCAAAGCATCGGCCACCACGTTGGCCTTTCCCGGATGGTATAGTATAGTAATATCGTAATCCCTGAGCAATTCCAGCCATCTCCGCTGCCTCAAATTTAGATCCTTTTGCTTGAACAGATGTTGAAGGCTATGGTGATCAGTAAATACCTCACAAGATACGCCGTATAAGCAATGCCTCCAAATCTTTAAAGCACGAATTATGGCAGCCAGCTCCAAATCATGCACGGGGTAGTTCTTCTCATGAGGCTTCAACTGACATGAAGCATAAGAAATAACTCTACCCTCCTGCATTAATACACAACCGATCCCAATTCTTGAGGCATCGCAATATACGGTATACGAACCCGAGGCTGACGGTAGCACCAATACTGGAGCTGTGGTCAAGGCTGTCATGAGCTTCTGAAAGCTCTCCTCGCACTTGTCCGACCACACAAATGGAACACCCTTTTGAGTCAATTTGATCAAGGGCGATGCAATGGATGAGAATCCCTGAACAAACCGGCGATAATAGCCTGCCAACCCATGAAAGCTACGAATTTCTGTGACTGAGGATGGTCTAGGCCAACTCTGGACCGCCTCTATCTTCTTTGGATCAACCTGTATACCCTCGCTGGACACCACGTGTCCCAAGAAAGCCACTGAATTGAGCCAAAACTCGCACTTAGAGAATTTTGCATAAAGCTTCTCCTCCCTCAGTCTCTGTAATACAAATCGCAAATGTTCTGCGTGCTCTTCCTGACTACGCGAGTACACCAGAATATCATCAATGAATACCACCACGAACGAATCCAGATAAGGCGAAATACATTGTTCATTAACTACATGAACGCTGTTGGGGCATTGGTTAGCCCGAAAGACATAACGAGAAACTCATAGTGGCCATACCTAGTCACGAAAGCAGTCTTAAGAACATCTACATCCCTGATCTTTAACTGGTGATATCCTGAACGGAGATCAATCTTAGAGAACACTCGTGCTCCCTGAAGCTGGTCAAATAAATCGTCGATGCGAGGCAAAGGATACTTGTTCTTGATTGTTACCTTGTTCAATTGCCTATAATCGATGCACATTCTCATCGTGCCATCCTTCTTTTTCACAAATAGAACCGGTGCACCCCAAGGTGACACACTCGGCCGAATGAACCCCTTATCTAGGAGTTCCTGAAGTTGCTCTTTCAACTCCTTCAACTCTGCTGGTGCCATACGATACGGTAGAATAGAGATGGGCTGAGTGCCCGGCACCAGGTCAATACCGAAATCAATATCCCTGTCCGGCGGCATGCCCGACAGGTCTGCAAGAAATACATCCGGAAAATCCCGCACCACTGGAACATAATCGATGCTTGGAGTCTCAGCTCCAACATCCCTCACAAACGCTAGGTATGCAAGGCAACCCTTCCCAACCATACGCTGGGCTTTCAAGTATGATATCACCCTACTAGGAATATAATCAGTCACGCCACGCCACTCGATCCGCGGCACACTCGGCATAGCCAAAGTAACTGTCTTGGCATGACAGTCTAAAATAGCACGACATGGAGATAGCTAATCCATGCCTAAAATGATATCGAAATCTACCATGCTTAGTAGCAATAGGTCCACTCGGGTCTCCAGACCCCCAATGGTCACTATACACGACCGGTACACATGGTCCACAACAACAATATCGCCCACCGGGGTAGACACATAAACCAGTAAAACAAGAAACTCCCGGGGAATACCCAAATATTGATCAAAATATGAGGACACATATAAATAAGTGGAACCGGAATCAAATAATACAGAGGCATCTTTGTGGCAGACTGATACAATACCTGCAATAACGGCACCTGAAGCACTGGCATCTGTCCTGCTTGGGAAAGCATAGAATCAGGCCTGGCCACCACCTGCTCGACCTCCCCCTCTTGGGCGGGCTCTGGCTACCTGACCTCCACCCCTAACTGGCTGGGCGGGTGATGAGGTAACTAGATCGGCAGTCGAGGGATAACTCTTCTGTTGGGACGATCTAGCACAACGATTAGGACAATACCTCCGCATGTGCCCCATCTCGCCACACTCATAATAGTTCACTGGTGCACTAGCAAGTGCAATCGAACTAGAAGGAACCTGGGCTGACGAAGCATGAGCTGGAAGGGCGCTGAGTGATGACTAGCCCTGCTGCAATCCATGATAACCACGACCTGCAGATGCCCCACGTTAATCTGGACGGGCTGGTTGAGCAGGACTGATGAAACTACCTCTACCCTGCTGAAACTGGCCACTCGAAGGAGTGCCACTGTAACTTCCCGATCCTCGAGGCCTCTTAGCCTCCCTCTCCTCTCGCTCCTGACAGCGAACCGTCTCAATCTTGCGAGCTATATCAACCACTTCCTCGAAAGTAGCACCCAATACTCTCTCCCTGGTCATAAGAATATGGAGATTATAGTTAAGGCCATCCACAAACCTCCTGATCCTTTCACGATCAGTCGGAACCATCCAAACTGCATGTCGAGCCAACTCAGAAAATCTGGAGTCATATTGCGACACGGTCATATCCCCCTGTAGTAACCATTCGAACTACCTACGCAGCTCCTCCCTGCGAGATTGCGGCACATACTTCTCCAAGAAAAGAGCGGAGAACTGCTACCAAGTAAGGCGCGCTGCATCAACCGGCCTACGCCTCTCATACGCCTCCCACCAATTAAAGGCAACTCCCGTAAATTGAAAGGTGGTGAATGCCACACCGCTAGACTCAAGAATCTCGGCTGTCCGGAGCATTCACTGACACTTATCAAGAAAACCCTGGGCATCCTCGTCCTCAGCACCACTGAATGACGGAGGCTGGAGTCTGCCAAACCTCTCAAGGCGACGCTGCTCATCATCTGGCATAACTGGTACTATGAATTCCTGAGCCGGTGCAACTGGCTGGGCTGGAGGTGCCCCCGGCATCTGAAGTCCCTGCACTACCTGCTCAGGCGTGCGGGCAACTGGAGTCTGATTGCCTTCCCCCGGCCTGTGAAGTGGTTGCGGCTGTGGTGGTTGAAACCGCCTGAGCCAGGCCAATGCAAACAGATAATATCTGAGCCAAGGTCTCCTGAAGACCTGGAATAGCGATAGGCACATCTGGTGCCTGAACGGGTGCTGCTGGAGCCTGTTCCTCAGCTGGGGCAGCTGGTAGATCAACAGATGCTGCCCTTGCCACTCTGCCTCTACCCCGACCACGACCGCGTCCACGGCCTCTAGTGGCCTCAGTGGGTGGTACAGGTGGTCGTCCACCTCATCCGGTAGTCCGCGGCCTCACCATCTGTGAGAGAACAGGATAGTAGAAGTTTTAGTACTCGGATCAACAAGTTCGCACGATAAGAATTTCAAGAATATGGAATTTTACTAAAAAGGTTCTGCAGCCTCTCGAAGATAAATACAGACGTCTCCGTATCGATCCGCGAGACTCTACTAAACCCGCTCATGACTCGTGAGACCTATGTAACCTAGGCTCTGATACCAAGCTGTCACGACCCAAATCCCAAATCCGGTCGTGATGGCGCCTCTCGTGAAGACAAGGCCAGCCAATTCAAACCATAACTCATTTTAAGCACTAATTTAATAAGAGAACAATGCAACACAGTTTAATAGCAGTTAATTGCGAAAAAACATAGTGAACCGTCCCAATAACAGCCCGAACCGGGGTGTCACAAACTCATGAGCAACTAATGAAAATCCTAATAATAAGATTACTATTACAATATATTTGGCACAATTGTTTCAAGATAGTGGAAACAACAAGATAAAAGAGATACGGGGCTGCGGACGCCAATAGCTACCTCGTAGTCTCTGAATCGCTGCCCTGACAGTAATAATCAATGTCTCGGAGCGGAACTGATAAAGCCTGAATCTGCACACAGGGTGCAGGGAGTAATGTGAGTACTTCCAACTCAGTAAGTAAAAATTATAAATAACAACTGAAGGTAAGAAAACACATAAGGCATACAACAGTCCATAATTAACAGTAAAACATTTAAATGTCTCAAATAAATAACATGAAGTAAAGAGAAAAAACAATACCAGCACAACAGAATACATTACATAGCATGACTCTCGTGGCGGCGTGCCACCCGATCCCATGGGTACCCTGCGCTCACTGTGGGGGGTGCAGACTCTTGGAGGGGCTTCTTACGGCCCAAGCACAATATCTCGTGACGGCGTGTCACCCGATCCATTCACATCATATCTCGTGGCGGCGTGCCACCCGATCCCATTTACATCATTTAAAATATCATTTAAATTTCAAAACTGAGTTCAACTAATGATTCAAATCAGTTAGAAAACAGTGATAAATACCCCTGAAGGGCTCACATAACCGGCACGAAGCCCAAATATGATTTAGTAAACAATGATGAATACCCCTGAAAGGTTTACATAACCGGCACGAGGCCCAAATATGGCAATCAGCTCAAACCAAGATGATGACAAGTAGTAAACGACCCCACGCTCATCATCGAGCGCGTTCCTCACTTCAATATAGCACTACGATGTGCAATTCGGGGTTTCAAACCCTCAGGACATCATTTACAATCACTACTCACCTCAAACCGGCTAAATCCTTAGCCCACGACGCCTTTGCCCTTTGAATTGGTCTCCACGTGCGTCGAATCTATCCAAATTCAAAACAATTACGTCACAATATGTTAAGGGGGACAAAGCCCACGCGTAAACAATCAAAATTACTAAGAAATCCCGAAATTACCAAAACCCGAGCCCCGGGCGCACTTCTCGAAATTCATAAATTTTCACCTCCACGGGTTCCTTATCTTCCCACGAGTTCAACCATACAAGATTTATCAAATTCCGACATCAGTTCGACCTTCAAGTCTTAAAATCTAAGCTTAGGGTTTTCTACAATTCCCCCAACTTAATCACAATCATAAGCTAGAATAGCAGTAGGTTTGGGTAATTTGCCCAAGTTTAATTCTAGAACACATACCCCGATGTTTTCCCTTGGGAATCTTCCAAGAATTGCCCCCAATACTTGCTTCGACCAGAGCTCTATAGCTCCAACAATGTTCAAGATGGTCAACACTCTTCCTCTTGAGAATTTGTCCAAGAAATGTCCTTTAGATGTAGTTTTAACGTTGATTTGTTGTAATTTTATAGTGTTTGGAGGTGTTTCTCTTTGTGGGTATTGAAAATAGGTGTTGTATGGCAAATGGGCACTGATTTTCTATTTATAAAGGGGCCAAAAATCGAGACAAAAACACCCCTGTCCGGCCCTATATGCGATCTCATATCTGTCGCAGAACATATATGCGGTTCGCATATTTGACGTGGCCACCGCAAAAGTGGCCCTAGCCTTCACCGCAATTTCAACATGAAGCATGGTTTGCGGTCTGCATTTCAGGTTTGCGGTCTGCATTTCAACCGCATTCTTGGCATAGATTTTCGTCCAAAAATTCTGTCTCAGTTTGCGGTCTCGATGTCGGATATGCGGTCCGCATTTTAGGTATGCGGTCCGTATTTCTACCGCATTTCTGACCTGAACTTTGCCCAGGAACCAGCCTGGGTTTGCGATCTCATTTCGAGGTATGCGGTCCGCATTTGAGATATGCGGTCCGCATTCTCGCATCTGGTTTTTCTGCAACTTTCTTTTCCAACGACGAATTAGTCCGTTTAACCATCCAAAACTCACCCGAGGCCTCTAGAACATTAACTAAACATGCCAACCTATCCCCTAACACTATTCACGTGTTCCAACCTTTGGAACGTTCTAATCAACCTATCAAAACCAATTTGCGTCGGATTCAAGCCTAAGGATAAAAAAATCTTCTAAGTCGCTCTTTTGATCTAAACCCAACCGAACCACGTCCGAATGAACTGAAATTTTGCACACAAGTCATAAATTACATATTCAATCTACAGCAACTTTTGGAATTCCATTCCGACCCTCGGATCAAAATCTCGCCTATCAACCGAAAATCGCCAAAATTCTAACTTCGCCAATTCAATCCTAATTCTACACGGGATCTCCGAAACCAATTCCGATCACTCTCCTAAGTCATAAATCACCTCCCGAAGCTAACCTAACCATCGGATCTCACATCCGAACCTTCTAACTCCTATGTCAACATCCGGTTGACTTTTCCAACTTCAACCTTCTTAAAAGAGACTAAGTGTCTCATTTCTTACCAAATTCACTCCGAACGCAAACTACTCAACTCGATTACGTTAAACACGGATAACGAAGCGTAAATGAAGTAGAAATAGAGAAGACGGAGTGGTAACCCACGAGACGAGTAGCTGGGTCGTTACATTAACAAATGTCAATGATTTAGAGCTTAAGGTAAAATTCCATCCATTTCCAAGACACCCATTGGTTCCCCGGCACTTCAGAGTTCATGGGGGCCTCAAGGACCCCGAGCAGTGCTTGTGTCAGAGAGACTATCTCAACCACAAACTAAATCTTACTCCTAAATACTCTTAACCACTCAGACTTACTCTTGTATAAAGGTTTAAGAAGTAATGAGGCACTCACTATAAGTTTCAATGTAACAGTAACAATAACACAAAGGTTCAAGCACTTACACTTCTCACATAAACTATACAGGGTACTGCTATGAATATGAGATAGCAGATAACGCCTTAGAGGTCACAATCCAAACACAAGTGTGTAGTACAATGTCAAACATGCTCAAAAGTACTCAAAGAAACTAATTATAGGTGCAGACAAAGGAAGAGCATAGCAATAGGGTATTTCAGAAGTCCAAACATTTAAATCAGGCAACTTAAAGGGTAGAGAAGATACATGTACATTAGCCTTGCTAATCCTACTTACGCATTCATACTTCTAGAAGTTCTTAACTACAGCCATAATACCTTAGCCAAGTTCAAATTCAGTATAGATCCACACTTATATTAGACCTTCAATTCTTACTAATTATATGAGTTAGTAGCTTTGTTCAAAATCTTTTAAGAGTATTATTCAAGGATACTTAAACAAGTTGGTCTCAACTTAACAGATGACCACTTTCCCCTTACAAGGCTCCTAATCTCATATTCACACTAGGTTCATTAGGAGATAAGGCATGATATTATACTCAGGCAGAGCAGATAACATCAGAAGGTCCATCTTGAGTTTAGTAGCCAGTTACAGTAAACTTAGCATGTTTCAATGATATAAAAGCACATGCATACGCATGGAGGAAAAACATGAAGTTTTCTTAAAAACAAGATGAGTGCAGGAAACGCAAGAGATGGTATTCAAACACATACATGGGACCTTATAACATAATTATAACATTACAAACATGATTGAGTATCAAATATCGTGGAATCAGACTAACAGTGTCATTATAGAAGTTCAGGACAATGAAAAAGTTTTATATTATGTAGACCCGGTTTAGCTGTACAGGTTAAGGGTAATGATTTATTCATGATAAGTTTTGTTCCGCATACCAACATAACAGATAATGCTCCACCATAGCAGATGCAATTTCAGTCCAGTTCGTAGGGCATAACTTAAGCTAGGTGGATAGTAACGGACAAAACTAACTGTAGAGATTCACTAGAACTTAGTCTAGTTACGTTAAATATTATTTTATACACTAAGACTTTCAGATGTCATCGAACAATTTCGAAAGTTGGTAGGAAACCTTTATACTAATCTTTCAATAGTTACATAGTCACAGAAGCGCAATAGAAAGAAGAAGTCAACTCAAATAACATAAGTTGATATAGTTTAACTGTAATGGCAGCGTTATATCTAACATAAGTGTTCATATCTATTTTAGTTTTTTTATCAAACAAACAGCTTCAAGTGTATTTAGAAGTAACAATAAGGGCGGAATCAATATGGCAGACATGAAGGTCACAGCGGAACACCAGAAAAGTTCTAAACTTAGAATAAGTGTAAAGGATCATCAAGTTTCTTGAGTTAATAATAGAAGTTTAATCATATAGGTTGTTTAATACAGAGCAATACTCATTAAGGTCACACGATAAACGATTAGTATTGACTTGAGACACATAATACCAAATCATAATAGTCGATTATAAGCCAATAATAACTCATTATGACAGAGACAACTGATTATAAACTAATAACAAACATCATAAGGAGAGATAATTAGTAGAAAGTGACAGAGTAGACATGGTTTTAACAATTTAAAAAAGAGAAAAGGGTCGAAGTAACTTGACCTTCCTTTGAGCAGCAAACCAAACAAGAATTTTTGCTTAGTCTTTTAGGAACCAAAGCTTAAAACAAATCACCAGAACTCAGAACCGAAAAAAGCGAAGAGATGAGAAATCGATTAAAACCTAGATTTTTGACTGAAACTCTAAGCTATTGAGTACATCGTATTAAGTTGTTTTTCTTGTATTAGGTCTGTTAGGTAAGAGGATTAAAGCTCCTACTTATAGTGGCATTCAATTCCTTAGGATTTCAACATTTTCAAACTCGATGAGTGGAAGATGACGATGAGTTGATGATGCAATTGCAATTGTAGCCATTTTATCTTTAAAATTTTAAAAATTAATTTAAATAAAATTAATTAATTTCAATAAAATTTAATAAAAATATAATCATCAAATACACTACTGAGTACTAATTACTTCAATTAATTAAATAATTATTAAAATATCTTATTTTCCAATTTATGACACTAATTACGGATTATTTTGAAATAGTAGGTTGATTTACTAAAATTAAAGAATAACTTTTGAAATTAATTATAAGACCTATGTAATGAACATAAAGTTTTTTTTAATTGTCTCAAAACAGTAAGAGTAATATATTTATAATTATATAATACTAAATTATTGATTAAATATTATTAAATACTTAATTTATATAAAATAGCTATTATTGATTAGAAAATATTTTCAACATATTTATTGTAAATCATTAATTATAGGTAAATTTAATTTTAAAAATGAGGGTCAAAATTGGTTGTCAATAATAAGAAGGTTCATGATGTGGCTTACATGGAGGGCAGGATTGTTCTTTTTCGAGTTTCGCCTATGAAGGGCGTGATGCGATTTGAGAAGAAGGGCGACTTGAGCCTGAAGTTTGTTGGCCCGTTTGAGATCTTGGAGAGATTCGGGGAGGCTGCTTATAGGCTTGCGTTGCCTCCCAATCTACTAGGGTACATCTAGAATCTTAAGTTTCCATGCTTCGGAAGCACCACTAGGATAGGTCATGTGTTGGACTTCATCACGGTGCAGCTTGATAAGAACTTGAAATATTAGGAAGAGCCGGTGGTTATTCTAGATCGGTAAGTTCGAATATTGAGATCTAAAGATATTTCATCTGTGAAAGTACGTTGGAGAGATCAGCCGAATGAGGAGGCTACATGGGAGTCCGAGTCTGACATGAGGCATAGATACTAGCATCCTTTTACCAGTCCAGGTACATTTTTATGTTCGTTCGAGGATAAATATTTTATTTAGAGGTGGAGAATGTGACGACCTGATACGTCATTGTTCTAGCTTCTCTTTTTATGATTTGAGACCTTTTATAGCACTATTTGATGATTTATGACTTGCTTGCATGGTGCGTGTTAATTTCCAGAAAGTTGAAATGTGAAATGTTTTTAAAGAAACTTGATTTTGAAACATGAAAATGGCTAGAGTTGACCTCGGTCAACATTTTCTGTAAACGATCTCGGATCCGTATTTTGACGATTCTGCTAGGTTCGTATGATGATTTTGGACTTGTAATCATGTTGGTTTGGGGTCCTGGATGACCCAAGGTTGTTCGACGCTTAATATGGAAAGTTGAATTTTCTGTGGAATTATGAAATTTCTTGAGTTTTGGTGTTTGATTCTTTAATTTAGATGTTATTTTGATGGTTTGAGCTTATGAGCAAGCTCGTATGATGTTATTACACTCATGTGGATTGGAGCGCGAGGGGCTTGAGTGAGCTTCATATGTGTTTCGAACTATTTCGGCATAGCTAAGGAGTTTTGGTGTTGCATACCTTGCATTTTCTAGTGTCTGTTCGCAAATGCGAGTGCGAGTGCTAGCTCGGATTTGTGATCTTTGGAAAGGACTGAGAAACTTTGCTTTTGCAAAGTATTGGTCGCTTTTGCGAGTGGTCGGGCTTCCCATTTCGAGGACTGTGTCACAAATGCGACACTGGAGAGCTGAGGAACAACTTTGTTTTTCTAAAGCTTTCTTAGCTTTTGCAACGGGCTGGTCGTTCGCAAATGCAAATGTTTAGTCGCATTTGCGACAACTGGGAGGCTCAGACACTATTCGTATTTGCGATCGATGGTTCAATTTTAGGAGAAAAAGTTCGCAATTGTGATATTTTCAGCCGGGTAAAAGGTTGGTATTTCGGGACTTAGCTCATTTTACTCCATTTTTTATACCTAAACTCCACATAGAGGCAATTCTTGAGAGTAAATTCTTCCCAACTTCATAGGTTAGCAATCTTACCTTTTTTTTTGGTTCAATTTTCACGAAAAGGTTGTGGTGTACTCAAATTACACTTCTGCACATCTTTTTGTACAGATCCAGGTCCTTCCTACCACGCTAGATACCCGTGAGCTGGACTGTACGTGGAGACTTCAAGGTATATCTGCCGGTGTCTTCAGATGTTGGAGTCCCCCTCTATCCTTATTATGTTGTTTTCCTCATTCTCTTTAGACTCTCATGTATAGAGACACTTAGTATCATCTCTAACAAGCTTGTGACTTATTTCTACTGGGTTTTGGGAGTTGTAATTATTAAAAATCACAGTTCTTGTTTATATTTCATATGTTGAGAATTTGAGTTCAGTCGTATATTCATTTATTCCGCAAATTGTTAGGCTTACCTATTCTTAAAGACTAGGTGCCATCACGACATCCTACGGAGGGAAAACTGGGGTCGTGACAAATAAGTAACAAACTCTAACCTTAGGTTGAAAGCAGTGACGAGCTTGGACAACAGTCAGATTCCAAGACCAATAGCCAAGAACAACTCGTAACAATATAATAAAAGCATTACATGTAATAACTTAAAAATATGATGTTCAGCTCGTTCACAATTATGGAAAAATAGGCATGCTTTTCAAGTATAACAGTAAAACCCAAATCTTTCACCGAAATCACAAAAATGTACACATATCAGAAAAACTGTGATTTTTCCCAAAATCTTTTCAACAACAGAAAAGATAGTTCATTATCAGATAGCATGAGGAAAGTATATCTCTGTGCGTACATGTAAATGTGCATGAGAATTCATGAATGTCGCAATACTGTATAGCATGAGAAAATGCATCTCTATGCCTACATACCAACTATGCATGTCAAATATAATACATCACAGTGATAAACCCATGTACTCACGCTCTCAGAGTACTCAATCTCACTATCTCGCACTCCCACTGATCACGCTCAATCACTCAGCACAATCAGTCACTCAACATTGTATGGTACCTGCATTCACTGATGGTATGTCAGACTCCGGGGGGGTGGAACCTGCCCAAATGCTAATATAAGTCAACATGGTCTGTTGCGGCATGTAGCCCGATCCCATCATGAATCAATAAAACGTACTGCAGTTTGCAGCCCGATCCCATCATGATTCAATAAAACTTGCTGCGATGTGCAGCCCGATCCCATCATGAATCAATACAACATGTTGCAGAGTGCAAACCGATCCCATAAATATCACTCACAATCCGGCCCTCGGGCCCTAACTCAGTCATCAATCTCTCTAGTCTCTCGGGCTCACAAGTCTCATGCCAATCAGCCGAAATAATGATAACATGATATGACAACAATGAAAAGAGACTACGATATGATATGCAAATGTATGAATATTACTGAGTATGTAATTGCAATTTAAGCAAATAGCTAAATAGCATAAATGACCTCAGTGGATCCCAACAGAACAAGTATATAGCCGAAACATGATTTCTAACATGGATCACAGCTCAATTACTCTAACACATAGGAATTCCATGGAGAAACAAGATTAGATAACTACAAAGTACCATAGAATGAACCGAGTCACAATTTTCGCGGTTCACGCCCACAAGTCCGTCACCTAGCATGTGCGTCACCTCAAAACCAACTACATAACACGTATTTCAGGGATTCATGCCCTCAACACCAAGTTTAGGAGTGTTACTTACCTTGAATAAGCTAAATCCAATACCAAGCAAGCCAAACAATACTATAGAAATGCCATCACGCGCGTACCGACCTCTAAACGGCTCGAAACTAGCCAAAAGCAACTCAAGAACATCAAATAATGCCAAAGAAAACAAACCCAATCAATAAAGGTTGAATCTATAATCAAAAGCCCAAAGTCAACCAAAAAGTAAAACCCGAGACCGCACCTCGAAACCCAACAAATTTTAAGAAATCCGACAACCCATTTAATAATGCGTCCAACCATACTAGTTTCACTCAAATCCGACTCTGAATCGATGTTCAAAACTCAAGAATTCACATTATGGAAATTTAGATAAAAACCCTCAATTTCTCTTTAAAATTCATAATCCAAATGACAAAATTGAAGATAGATTCACGAAATATAATCAAAACCAAGTATGGAACACTTACCCTATCGCATATGGTCAAAATCGCCTCAAAACATCGCCTCAATCCAAGAACCATAGCTCAAAATATGATAAAATGCTTGAAACCTTCAAAATAGAGTACTTATAACTCACTGAACAGACAACCCATCGCGATCGTGGGACATCCTTTGCGATCACGAAGAATAAACTGCTATTGCCCAAAATAATGTCTAACGCGATGGCGATAAGACCATGTGAACACGAAGCCCAAAAAGACCAAAGTTCCACGAGCACGATATGACATACGCGAATGCGATTAAGGATCTACCAGCAGCCAGCTTTCCTTCGTGATTCTATGCAAATGCGTTCATACACTATGACCGCGAAGACCAATCTTCACAGGATACACGAACGCGACTCTTAGTCCACAAACGCGATGAAGAAATCACCTAGCTCGCATAATACCCTACGCGATTGTCTCCTGCATGCGATCGCGATGAAGGAATGAAATACTAGAAATTAGCAGAACACATAAGTTCCAAAATTCAACCAAAACCCATCTGAAACTCATCCGAGTCCCCACAAGACCTTGTCTAAACATGCCAACAAGTCCCAAAACATAACACGGACCTACTTTTGAACTTTCAACCTCAAATCAAACTTAATGAACTTTTGAACTTTCAACTTCAAAAACTCATGTCGAACCATAACAAATCAATTCGAAATGACCTCAAATTTTGCACACAAGTCCCAAATGATATAAAGAAGCTATTCAAATTCCCGGAACCACAATCCGAACCCAATATCATTAAAGTCAACTCCTGGTCAAACTTATGAACATTCTAAACCTTCAAATTGCAAATTTTCGCCAAATAGTGCTGAAACCTTCTAGAAACACCCAAATGCAAATTCTAGCATACCCTCGAGTCCGAAATCATCATCCGGGCCTGGCGGAACCATCATAACTCCGTTACAGGGTCAAATACACAAAAATTCAGACCTGGTCAACTCTTCCAACTTAAAGCTCCAAACACGAAATTCATTCTTTCCCACTTAAACATACGTTCATCCTCGAACGTGCCAAGAGCCGTTCCAAAGCCATCAAATCGTCATGTAACCTTACCATGAACATAGCTGGGGTTGATCCCATGTCACCCCAATCCATGTAAAGCCGGACAACACAATATAACTGAAGATCGTTACTTCAACCTTAGTTTGTAAACCTTAGAACCCAAATTCAAACATCTGGAATTCCTTACAAGACCCGAACAAGACTGAACAAGGCATATCAAGGCATAACCATAACCCAAGATGTAATCACATGATATACCACACAACTCGTATACTTGTTGCAACAATTTCCGATCACAGTAGCTGCTTAAAAACAAACCCGGTACAAATAATGAACCTCCAATCAAATAAAAACATGTTCTAAACCTTTGTACACTACCAATGATGAAAGAAACACGCAAAAACTCATAACAACTCATCAGATTAACAAGTCATGGAGCTCCCTGTCATCCGATAAGAACCAAAGCCAAATTCAAAGACGACTTCTAATATTATTCTTCCAAACATACGTTAATCAAATCCGATAGTACCCATGCTAGGTTCGATGACACCATCTGATCAAAGAAGACTACTCTATTAACATTTCATATCAATACAACCTAAAGCCACAAACCATGCAATCGGTGCACCAACAACCAATAACTCAAGTGTACTATAACATAGAAAATGACTCATATCAGAGAACCGTCTTGTAGGCTCAACAAGTACCACCACAACGCAATGCTATGAACCCATCACACATAGTAGGACCAAAACACATGAATCTAACACAAAGGATCATATCCCAACATAATCCCACTGCAATGCGTGACCAATCCAAACACCGGTCCATATGAAATACCTTAAGCCAAAATGCTCAAAATCAACAACCACACGTAATTCGACATCAAGTATACGAAGTGCATGACCATAAATATGGAGAAGCAGATAACACAATATACCTCAGCCCGGAAAGACCACAACCAAGGTGCAATCAACCATTCCACACCCCAATCACCATCTTGCTCGAACTTCGCTACAAGGCCCAAACAGAACCGCATCATTTGTGCATATAATGACAAATCACAACCCTCGTAGAATAGAAGAGTAACACATAGAATATATCAGAACATGAACAAGATCAACTCTAACCAAATGACAGACACCTCAATACTAACAGATATGCGTCAACAAATCCGACCCGATGTGGAATACACATCCTTATCGGGCGTAGCAATGCCCCCTCCCCCCCCCCCCCC
>MCJB01051099.1:3631-24593 GCA_002018475.1 Nicotiana obtusifolia
GAATGAGCACAACAAGGTACTAATACCACCATTAAAAGGAAAAAAAACTAAGGAAGATGTGCCAAAATACAAGTTACATAATAAACTAAACAATTATCTTTCTTAGTCTTCCTCCCCCCAATGGAATGAGCACAACAAGGTACTAATACCACCATTAAAAGGAAAAAAAACTAAGAAAGTTACATATTTGTCTATGTATTATCTCTAACAAATCTCATAAATCCTTCAAGGTCCGGAGGAATTTCCGTTGGCGGTGATGGAAAAGAGGCTTGTTCATCACCGCTTCCGGGCGAAGCCGCATCCTGCGCAAGTTCCGCTAGCATTTCTTCATAAGCTTCATCTATATCCGGTTACGATTCTGCAAGTCCGAAATTTCTTCTTTCCGAACGGATCCAATCTCGGAAGAGTACTGCCTTTTCCAAGCTCTCCCTCATCGATGCTCTATGATCACCGATTTGAAGTCTCGCTTGACTGAAAGCGCTCTCCGATGCCACCGTTGAAGCTTGAATGGTTAAAATATCTCGAGCCATCCTTGAAAGAATCGGATAGTATTTTTGTTTGTCCTTCCACCATTCCAAAACGTCGAAGGAGCCGTCGGGATTCTCTGATTCAAGTCCCTGCGACAAATACACTTGAAACTTATTTAGTTGTGAACTATCACCAATATTCTCACCTTGGGAACCTCTGAACTCCGTCCAAGCACTGAGGGCCTTTAGGCCTGCAGTTCTTTTAGTTGATCGTGAAATAGACGAAGTAGGAGTTGGAATATTGGGTCTAGCATGATCTAAGGCAGTTTGATATGCATTATAAATTATTTGTGCATTTATTTTAATTAAGGCTTATGCATCTCCAAGTGTAGCAAATTCCTCAGGTGAAAGTGATAAAGAGTATTAAATTCTAGAATACCAAAAGTGTGGACCTCCTAATTTCATTGTAGGGTTTAACAGTGCGGCAACGCCTAAAATAGGGGGGATAGGGAAAAGATATTTTTAAAACTTTTCTTTCATAGAATCAATAGCAAGTTCATAAATTACTCCACCCTCTGAAAATTGATCAAATAAATCTGCAAGTGCAGCAATATAAACTAAACAATTTGAAATAGTAGGATAGTATTGCCCAGATAATTCGTTTGTTGCAACTGAAAATTGTTTAAAAAAATCTATAAGAGTTTTAACGTTAGTCCAATCTTGATTAGTTAGGTGCTCGTCGTCGTCGTCATCACCACCACCTACAAGAGCATTATAGGTTGCGCTAATTGGGTTTCTATATTCGTAGGCGATAACTAGACTTTCATACATATAATTCCATCTAGTTGGACAAGGTTCAGGAACCTTTCTTTCCCTAAGGCCAAATTCATCATATTTTTTAAAATATTCTCTTAGTCTACTTCTACGGTTTGAGTAAAACAGCCAATTGAGAGCCATTTTTACCTTTTCAATTTTTATATTTAACATTTTCATACCGTCACCAACAATTGAATGGTAAATATGAAAAATGCACCTAACATGAAAAATATTAGAAAATGCGAGATTTAAAGTATTTGTAAGCAAGCCTATTGCATTGGTGTTACTAGAAGCATTATCCATTGTAACAGACATTATTTTATCTCTAATACAAAAATATCTACAAATATCTGATACTGTCCTTGCAATAAATTTACCTGTGTGGCGTGAGTTAATAATTCTATAGGCAATAATGCATTTTTGCATTATCCAGTCCTCGTCTATCCAATGACTTGTAACGGTTAGATAGTCACAGTCATTGGCACTTCTACCTATATCCGTAGTAATAGCAATGCGACAATCTATATGAGTAAATAAATATCGCAAATATTATTCATATTCGTGTTTATATTTATAAATATCGGCCTTTATGGTTGCACGAGGCCATCCTTTGTAAGTAGGGTTATAAACTTTTCTAATATATTGTACAAAATGGGGGTTAGAAGGAAAGCTATATGGTAAGCACATAACAGTTACCATTTTTGCTAATTCTTCACGATCCTTATTTGGATCGTAATATAAAATTCCACCGGTAACGGTGTTAATTCCCGGTTGGACTAGATTTGAACCTGCACTAGTGTGAGTCGAATTACCTACACCCGTCCCCTCTTCCGCAGCTTTCATTTGTAAATATCTTTGTTTTATCTCTAGGGTGTTTTAATATGTGCCTCGTCAAACTACCCGTACCGCTACGGTTGCCAGTAAATTTATGAGCCAACAAAGACCCACAACTTTTACACTTAGCCTTATTTTTTTCTCTTAGTTGAGTAAAAAAGTTCCAAACAAGAGATGTTTCGGGCCATCTAGGAGGTCTTCTATCAAATGTACAGGAGGGTCAAGCGAGGCATCAGTTGGGTTACTAATAGGAATAGTAGGTGTATCATCTAAAATCCGGTTGGGTTTCATCTAAATCATCATTTTCGAATATAGTTTGATTAGGATAAAGAGCGTTCATCGTTTGTTCATCTAATTGATGACCCGGTGCAACATCATGACAAAATTGACTATCCGAAAATTGAAAACAAGGGTGATCACTATCTAGAATAATAGGTGGAGGAGGACGGGTAACAGGGGGAGGAGTAGTAGCTTGGGTACTAGATTGACCAATTTTTGATTTTCCCTTACCCTTACCGCCAAACATTTTTTCCAAAGAAAAATCCATATTAATTATAGTTACACTAAATAAAACAAACACAACAATAATATTAAAAATTAAAGAGTTGGAACGAGTTTACCGAATTGACGAGCAACTTCTTGAAAATTGAATTTCGTTGAAGACTTAAATACTTCAATTCACCAACTTGATAATTTTTCACGAAATTGGAATAACAAAGTAAGCAATTACGGAAGTAAATTAGAGAGATATTGAGAGAGATTGAGAGAATTTGTGAGTAAAAATGAAAGAATGAGGGGGTATTTATAGTTGAGAATAGGTAAAACGTGTATTTATAAAAAGTTTGGGGTTAAAATAAAGTTTGGGGGCTAAATGGCTATTTTTCTGAATAAAAAACGGTCAAAAAATGGGCCAACGACTAGATTTTAAAAATCTCGCCGTTGGCCATTTTTTAAAAAAAAAGAATTTTTAATTTGACCATTGGGCCCGGCCTAGGCCCGTTAGGCCCGCCTGGCGGTCCCGGGCCTGGTGGGCTTTATGGCTGGACCGGCCAGTCACAGGCTGTTGGACCGCTAGGGCCCAGGCCTGTTAGGACCGGCTCACGAGGCCCGTTTGGCCCACCAGGACCACGGGCCCGAGCCGGTCCCGGGCCAAGCCCTACCCACAAAGCAGCATTACTATGCACTATAGTATAAAAAATCATTATATTATATCACTATATATAACTTAAATTCATAAATTTATGAGTTTAAACAATCAAGTTATTTAAAAGATAATTGTAGGTAACCACAATTGAACAGAGGACCTTGATAGCAGTCTCAATGGCTGGGCCGACGACACCAGGATCGGCCTGCCACGTGCCCAAACCAACTGACGGAATCTTAGCTCCGGTATTCAATTCAAAGTATTGTATAGCTTCCGCCATTGACACACTCTTTGAAACCAAAGCTTATAACTAATTGGAAGTGGAGGAGATGGAGATTAAAGAGAAGAAGAGAGAGAATTGGAAAGTGAAATGAGAAGTATTACCAAACACAAGCTGTCAACTAACGGATAGAGAGCCACGATATTTTAAATTTCTATATGGAGGAGAATCATATCGGAACGTTCAAGAGAAATGGAGTATATATTTTTAAATAAAAAAGTATTTTATTTAAAGAAATCTTTTTTCATTAGCTTTTGCGAACTAAATGCTACAACAATGTCCAAGTGTTCATTAAATTAAATTACATAATAAGATTTGTAAAACAAAATGCATTTTGTTATGAAACACTAGAGTACGGTGAATGTCCATAAAATGTTAAATTGAGTAACACTCACTGTTCTTCATAATTTTCATAACTCCCCCCATGATTTAAATGCTTAATGGCATGTTTATGATATTCTTTCATATATCTCTGTGTAGTGGCGGAGCCACATGTACCCAAGAGGTGTCAACTGACATCCCTTCGTCGGAAAATTATATTGTTTAGCTCAGTAATGTTTTTTAAAATATGTATATATACTATATAATGACACTCGTTGACTTCTTGGTGAGTTTGTTTCTTTATATTTTGATTCCCCTTAATAAAATTCCTAGCTCCGCCACTGCCTCTATGTAATACTATAAACAGAGGATTAAAAGTGATATTGTAGACACTTGAACACACTTGGA
Organism: Nicotiana obtusifolia; assembly: GCA_002018475.1. Lineage (NCBI taxonomy): Eukaryota > Viridiplantae > Streptophyta > Magnoliopsida > Solanales > Solanaceae > Nicotiana > Nicotiana obtusifolia. The sequence goes on from MCJB01051099.1 coordinate 7,902, forward strand.
AATACATGAAAAACACTTGATGAAATAAGAAAGTTCTCTCTTTCCCCTCTACATGTCTTGTGTATTTTGTTGTTTTATATTATTACTTTGAACGTAGTTTCTTAACACGCTATCAGCAAGAAACTCTAAATTTTATTTCAATTATCATCTTAAAGTACGAAGATAACCAAGTCCATCGTTGAACTACAAAAATGTTGACTACCTAGAATCAGTTACGTTGCCAGTGGAAGCTCGAGTATTTCATATGTGAATCAATTTGCTTCAATTATCTGGGGAGTGTTTTTTCATTCTTTCTATAAATTCTCATTTTAACATTTTGGATTTAAGAATTTGATATTATTCATATACACAAAATACAATGTTATTTGTGCAGGAAAATGAGCTACTTGAACCAAGAAAAACTATATCTAATCTTTTGATTTGCCTATGTATTATACGTGTATGTTGGCAATCACTTTTTGGCAATTGATGAAAAATATACAATGATGCAAGGCATTAGAATTAGAAATATGATTTTCATAAAAAGAAAAAAATCACAGTGTTGTAGATTAAACGCAAGTTACTTACGATGCTATTCATATTTGTTGTGACCTTCGCGACAGTGTTATCTAAGTCTCCCCATGATTAAATGCTCAAGGGTGATGTACTATGGCCTATTATGCCAAAGGTTAAGGAAAAGACGGTAGTTTTTAAGTCCCAACGCACCATTTGAAGTTTTTAAGTCCCAACGCACCATTTGAGTAAAACATCGAGTTTGAATCCTGATGCTCCATGATTGCAAGAGTTGGGTTCGAATCCCAACTCATTATGGCCTAACATGCATTTATATGGGTAAGTCATTGGGTTTGAGTCGCAATGCACCATATTGATGATATAATGACGACTAAAAAAAATAATGTATTTTTCATGAAAAAGCATGAAGCTAGTCCCACTTGATTTGCTCCGTTCTTGAATTGAATGTGATAGCGGTGCATAACAAATCTAAATGAAGACAAGTGGTTGACCAATGAACGTGGGTATGCCAATGATCAAAATAATAATAGTCATCATTATGGTAATTATAAAAAGGAGAACAATAATGGTTTTTAAAATAATCCTTCAAAGGTGAAGGAAATGTGTGTCAATGTGATCTATTTGAGCCATGCTGAGGCTACATAGAGGTTTAATCCTTGATCGAACTTGATAAATGCTTTTTCAGTGATGAAATTGCCGATTTGAGCTATGATAGCACACTTTGCACATGCCTACACGTTAGCATGTCATCTATACCAGTCCAGGAGCATGAGAATTGTTATTCATTCATCACATACATGTGTACTTGTTTATTTTTCCTGTATGATATGTTTGGACTAGAGGCCTGTGACCATACCGGGGTAACTGTGGTATTGGCACGTGAGTTGTCCGGACGGATCCATTGGCACGTGAGTCGTCCGTGCAGCACGTGAGTTATCCATGCAGCACATGAGTTGTCCATACAGATCCATTTATTGATGTTATTGGCACGTGAGTTGTCCGTGCAGCACGTGAGTTGTCCGTGCAGATCCATATATTGATGTTATTGGCACGTGAGTTGTCCGTGCGGGTTCTATTATTAGTACATGAGTTATCCGTGTAGCGTGTGGATACGGATCCATCCCCTAGAGTCACCCTCTCATGTTTCTCTCTTGATGGTGTACACGCGGTTATTGATAATACTGATCAGCGATTTGGAATGGATATGGAAAGTTGAGAGAATCTGACTAGTGTTGTGTGGATTTTGCATTTCCTTGATCATTTACATTATTTAATTGTTTATCTCCTCTATATGCCATGATATTGTCTGAGCAGAGTACTTGAGAAACTGTACACATGCACACACAGCTGTTTCTCACGAAAATAGATGAGTAAGTTTTCAATATTGTTTTGCGCCGGTTTAAAAGATGGAACACAGGTGGTAACTAGTATCATTAATAATTTATGCTTCTCTTAACTTGCCGTATTTATTTATGATACTTTTTGAGTTGGTTGTACTCATACTACACTATGCGTTTTGTATGCAGATCCAAGTGCTTCCGGACACGGATGTAGCTAGTGTTGGAGGTTATCCAGTTCGGAGACTATTGAGGTAGCTGCCTTGGTGTCCGCAGACCTTGATTCTCCTCCTTTTTCTTTAGTTTCGTTTGTACTGTTCTATCTTCCTAGACAGTGTTTCCACAGTCAAACCATATTATTGTATAGATGCTCATGTACTCAGTGACACCCGAATTTTGGAGAATTCTGTATTATGTTGAGGTGTTTTCTTCCAGTTATTATGAGATTTTATTTACTTAAGCATATTTCAGTATGTTTAAATTAAAGATGCCTGTTATTTGTGAGTTGTCGGCTTGCCTAGTATCGTGATAGGCTCCATCACGGCACATGTAAATTTTTGGTCGTGAAATAAAGCAAGTGACTCAACAAACAATAGATGTGTGACTTTAAAAAAAAAAAAAAAAGATTCTAATAATATTGAAGACAATGTTGCTTGCTTATCTTAATTGAAAGATGGGTATATCGGAGGAGACAGATGGATATCAGTTCCTCCTGTCACAGTACAAGTCAACTCTTTACAGCTGTTAAAGCTGCTACACTGCACACGCAACAGTACATTAGTCATTGTTGAAGCATGATGTGTACCAGACACTTGCTTGCATCATCCTTAGTGACCTCACTTATATATTACCAACATGAGGCAAGGGATTACACACACTTTCAAACCCTAAAACATATTTGACTCTCAAGTGTGCAGCCGCCTTCATTTACTACAAGGCATTGAAGAACAAAGCATCAACAGAACAAAGGACCAGATCCTAGCATTGAGTACATCGTGTGTCCTTAGTGTTGTTGTATCTTTGTTAATGTTATTCACTTGTAACTCCTACTCAGCTTATTTAGAAGCATCTCACAGGATACCTTTGTAAACTATAAACACTGTGTTTGTGTTTGACTAGAGTTAGTCAAAGTGATTAGCTTTGTAATAGAGTTATTACAAAGAGGCATGCAATATAGTTAAGTAGGTGAGGGATTAAGAGTTTAATTCCAAAGTTACAATAGGTCGTAATCTAAAGTTGCTCGGTTAGTACAGTTGAAATCCTACGAGTGTAGGTTGTGGTTTTTAATCCCGTTAACTGGCAGTTTTTCACATAAAATATTATTGTGTTATTTACTTACTGTTGTGTGTGTGTTCTGTGAGAACTGATAGAGAACCATACAGTTTGGTTGACTCTTAGTTTACATCATGCTATAATTTCATTCATCCACTTTACTGCTTAACTACTAAATAGTTTAGTGATTTTTATGATTACTTAATGAAGTTAAGTGTTTTATTAATTACAAAAATAGTTTAGTAACTTTAGTTGCAATAAGTTGAAAGTTGAATAACTATCTATGAGAGGGTTAATTTTATGAAAGGTCTCGAACTTATAGTCAAATTGCAGGAAAATAATCAAATTAATTTTTATAACAAAAGAATCACTGCTTTCACTTTATATTGGGGGAATTATACATAAATACAACTCACACATGTATATTAAAACTAAGTGGCCTATATTTAACTTTGCAAAGTTGTAGCCCAAAAATAATAGGTTAAGATACAACATCCAACTCCAAATAGGTTCTCGAAATAACTATTCAATTTTTTTTTAAAATGCTCAAGCTTTTAATCTAATTTTCGAATCAGTAATTGTGACTCAAATATTAGTTCAACAAGCCAAATCCATTTGGGTGGTAAATATTAGATTATTAAGATAATTCACTATTGTTGAACACTCTTAAATAAGTGGGGTTTAAATTTTTAATATGATTTTATGAAAATTTTGGAGTGGATGTTGTTTAGACTTTTTAGAAATAGTATAAAAATGTTGTATACAAAACTTGAAGTCATTTAATGAAGATTTGAACTGATCCACCATTGTTGAACATACTTAATTAAGTGGGTTTTAATTTTGAATTTGGTTTTATGAGAAATTTGAAGTGGGTGTTATTTAGAGTTGTTAGAATAGTATAAGGAGGTTGTATATAACATTTGAAGTCATTTAATGGATATTTTGACTGGTTTTGAACAAGAATTACAACTGAAAATGGTGGAAGAAGTTCGTCTACAAATATTTGTATAAAAGTGTATAAGAGGTGTTTATACGTCCATATACACTAATATATAATATTATACATCATTATACAAAAACTGACTTCATCTTCTTCTTTGCATCTTTTTTTAAATTTAACTCAAATCTTTCTCAAGTTTACTCCAAATCACTTCAAATTTAAATTTTGAACTCCTTTTTGATATTTTCAATCAATTGGAACAACATCTAATCCAAACAATTAACAAAATCAAAAAATCCTATTTCTGAAAACAAAGCTTTGAATGGCCTTCAATGGTGGACTTCTATTCTTTAATTTTCTTACATTGCAACTACCTTTTGTTTGAAAAGAGGGATTAGAAACAAAATTAAATAATAAATCCAAGAAAAAAAATGAGAATTCTTATCTGTAAAAGCTTCCACCCTGTCTTTAAAATTTTTAATTTCTCTCTATGTTTTGTGGTTTGTTTGGGCGAAAGAAAGTAGAGAGAAGAAGAAAGACAGTAATGGCGTGAGAAAAGAGAGAAGAAATAAAAATAAAAGTGAAAACTGAATATAACCTTAAAATAATAAATGCAGGCTAAAGGTTGAAAAGTTTCTTTCATATTATGTACAACTCCGGCCAAACAGGGTAAGGCTTTCAAATCTGGACCATTTTTTGTTAGGGTCAAATGACAAGGGCCGTAATCCTCCCCATTATCTAATTGAAGGTCAAAAGTGTTGAATTGAAAAGCACATGGACTAAAATTGAACTAAATAATTGGGACCAACATCGTCATATTTCCTTGAAGAATATCTTTGTCAACTGGATAAACAAGCACCCATACACATAAAAAAAAAAAAAATAAATAACTTTAATTATAAGTGACTCAAATTAAGTTCTTACAACTAGCTCTTAATATAGAACCTCAAATAGATAAGCTTCAAATTAATTCCAGTTCAGAAGCAAACCTCTATTTTCCTTCCAAGTGTGCTCTCTTGTTTTGGTCCAACAAAATATTCTCTCAGTAATAATTCAGTATCTCGCACTTTACAAATATAAAATATGATGATGAAACAATCAGCCTGTGTAACTAGAAACAATCTCCAAATTTCGTCCTTCCAATATATATTTCTGATTATTAAAAGGGCTTGGCTGGCCGCTTGCATAAGCAAAAAATAGCGTGCCTTTCTTTACTCTTTGTAATTGGTGTTACTAACATGTCAGTAAAAATTAATTTTAAGAAATGTTTATACTAAGCAAGGTTAGTGAGTTTTTAAGAAATATCAGGTAACCTGGTGCCACAAAATGATTATTGAGAATTAAAATCAGAGGCAGATTTGTAACGATCCTATCGGTCGTTTTGCTTTTTAGATCCCCGCTTTCCTAAATAAGACTCTCCATATATGCTTTTACTGGTTTACGACTAGCGGGGATGGTTAGTTCGGGAGCAGGAAGGGTTGGGGTTGAAATCGAAAAACTTGGTTTCTTAAGGTTGGTTAAACGAGGCTAAGTTTGACTTGAGTCAACATTTTAAGTAAACGACCTCCGAACTGGGATTTAACGATTCCAATAGGTCCGTATAATGATTATGAACTTATGCGTATGTTCGGATCGTATTTTGGATGATTCGGGGATGTTTCGGCGCTTAATATTGGAAGTTGGCACCTTGAAGGTTTTAAAGTCCTTTAAATTTGGTTTAAATTGGGATTTGGTATTATCGAGGTCCAATTGGGATTCCGAGCCTGAGAATAGTTCCATATGGTGATTTTCGACTTGCACGCAAAATTTGAAGCCATTCCAAGTAATTTAAGTATGATTCGGCGCGTTCGGAACAAGATGGAAGAATTTGAAGTTCATAAGTTGATCTTATTGGTTTGGGTTGCGATTCTTAATTTTAATGTTATTTTCCGCGTTCTGAGAGTGCGCGCGAGTCTGTTTTATGTTTACGAGCTTGTTGGTATATTTGGATGAGGCCTCGGGGGCCTCGGGTGCAATCCAGACGATGCTCAGATCTATTTAGAGCCCAAAGGTGCTGCTGGTGCACCAGTTCTGGTGTGCCCACATCTGCGAGCTTTTGACCGCAGATGCGAGCTCGCAGAAGCGAGCCTAGGGCCGTAGAAGCGCAAAGGAGGGGGACTGACTCATGGTCGCAAATGCGAGGGAAGGGCCGTATCTGCGAAGTTGTAGGTGTGAGATTTCTACCGCAGAAGCGGCCTGGGACATGGGCCTGTAGACCACAGAAATGGTGACATTTTTGCAGAAGCGGACGCAGGTGCGCTTGGAGGCTGGCTAGGCCTGACCACAGATATGACCTAGCTTCCGCAGATGCAGTTGACCATCCGCAGAAGCGAAACTACTGAAGGTAATGAGGTCGTTTAAGACGGACTTAGACCATTGTTTTGACTCATTTCTTTTATTTTCTTGGGCGATTTTGAGCTTTTGGAGAGAGGTTTCCACCTAGCTATCTGAGGTAAGTAAGTTCTATCCAATGTGAGTTAAATACATAAAAATTTATGAAAATTATGAAAATTATGGGTTTAGATGAATAACCCTAGGTTTTGATAAAAATGAGATTTACCCGCGAAAATGGTTATGAGATTCAGTGAAAATTATATTTGAGTTCGTGAGGTTATCGGTAACAACTTTCTTTGAAAATTTTCGGAATCCGGACACCTGGGCCCGTGGGTGAATTTTAAGAATCTTCCAATTTAGGTTGGGTAATCACTCTAATTGTTAGAATATGAACTTTTGAACATGTGTTGATTAATTTATATAACGTTTGACTAATTTTGAATTGTTCGGCATCGTGTTGAGGCTTTAGAACGAAATTGTGAGCGGAAGTGAGCCTTGAGATGAGGTAAGTCTCTTGTCTAACCTTGTAAGAAGGAATTTTCCCCATAAGTGATTTAAATTAATAGTTGCTTCTAATTGTGGGGCTAGGTACGCACGAGGTGACGAGAGTTTGTGCGTAGCTACTATTCATGCTTATGTCCCAGTAGTTTAGGACCCAAATCATGAATTACTTATAATGTTTGCACCCTACTTGTTAATTTAAGTGCCTAAATTATATTAGAACTTGTTAGAGAAATTATAAAAGACCGAATTTCACTTACTTGAATTTTTAGCGGATTACTTGGCCGTTAATGAAAATCTTATTACATTGTGTATTAGCCCTGTTATAACGTTTAAGTCAAATGCTTATAAAGTATCCTCTCTTCTTGTAGAGCAGGCCGAACGCCTCGGCAGTAGATAGATGCATCTATGGTTCGTGCCGCTCGTCCCTCGGCAGTGTACACATTATTCTGGATCGGGCCATACGACCTCGATATAAATCGTGCTTAATAATACTCGGAGCCTAATCATACTTGTTATTATTTAGTGGCTTATGAGGTTACACTTATTAATGACGGAATTTTATTTGGAATTTATTAATTTGTGAAAGAATTATTTGCTCCTTCTTGTTAATGAGTTATTATAATTATTTACATAACTCATGCTTATTTAGAATTTCTGTATCATATTGTTAGCCCTTAGTAAGCGTCGAAGTCGACCTCCTCGTTGCTACTTCTTCGAGGTTAGACTAGATAATTACTGGATACATGTTGTTTATGTACTCACGCTACACTTCTGCACTAATTGTGCAAGATCTGCGGCAGGTGCATCTGGCGGTCCTACCGGCGCGCATCCCAGATATCCCTGAGCCTAGTGGTGAGCTGCTTCCTAAGCCGTTCTGCAGCACCTAAAGTTTCTCCTTTGCATTTATTTCTGTCTATTTTCATTTCAGACAGTAGCAAGAGCTTTGTATAATCTATTAGTGCTCATACACTTGTGACATCAAGTCTTGACACACACACTAGCATCCATATGGTTTTGGATTATTCTATTGTTATGATTGCACTCAGCTACTTTCATTTCATTTATTTCAATCTGCTGCTTCTTAATCTTTTAACTAATGGAATTTAAATACTTGAAAATTCATTAAAAAAGAATAATCACGTGGTTTAATTCATTGTTAGCTTGCCTATCGATAATGTTGGGCGCCATCAGGGCCTATAAGAGAATCGAGTCGTGATAGGATCCATGACAAGTTTATGAGTTTCTATAGCGATCTCAAGTTAATATGTAATAATAACACAATCACAATAATTATAAATATTTAATGAATTTTTAAATATATATACAAGGTCTAGACAAAAGCTACTGATTTCTGTAAATCTGCTTCTTCCACTTTGGATCCGCTACTAATTACAATGGGGTCGATATGAATTAATCAAGAACAGCCATTTTTTAAATTGGGAGGAACACCATCCGAAGACTGAAGTCTCTTCAGTCGGAGAGACTTGCTATCTTAACGTTTTTTCTCGCCATACATGGAAAAAAAAAAGAATGACGAACTGAGTTTTTATGTGTCAAATGAGCAGGTTGTACTGATTTTAATGGGTTGAGTTAATAAATGAGCGGATCAATGATCTGTCCAAAAATAACTTAGGTTGAGATGAGCTGAGTCAAGTTGAGCTAAAATTTGGGTCATAGCCCATCCCGCCCAACTCTTATCAAACTTTAATTAATGTGTATTTTTTATGAATTGTTTAATTATTAAATAAAACTTCTTTTTCTTTTGTTATGGTCATATATAACAGATCAAATAAAAAAATTATTTTTGAGATATTTTAGCAAAGTTACTCATGGATTAATTTAAGCTAAAAATTAACCCGACTTTTGACGGGTTGAAATACATTGGAGCAAGATGAACTGAATTCAATAAATAGACGGGTCAATAACCAGCCCAATTTTAAAACAAGTTAGAAGGATCAAATAAGTTTGTGTTCAAATTGCCAACTTAATCATAAGACAATCGAAATTAAAGAACTTTTAACGAGTCAAGCCCCAAAGTCACAATAGCAGAAATACTTTTAACAAATTTCTGGAAACCTTGAAAATGGACGCACATCTCATCTTGTCTAAGATACTATGTGCACTTCGGCACATTAAACGGGAAATGAAACCTAACCCGTTGAAATCAATGAAGTTAAATTAACCATGTAAAAGCTTTATTCAATGTCTGTAAATAAATATAAAATTTTGCCCACCTAAGATTAAGGAGAAGTTTCATTTTAAAAGCGGCTATATAATATTATTTTTCTAAATAAATGTCACAATTGAATACTAAATTAACATAAAGTTTGACTAAAAACCAACTTGCGTGGGCATTCTCCTCAACATCAAATGTCACCGTACACGTTTCTCAAATCCATATAAAAGTTTCTCATAGATTAGGCTAATAGCTTTCGACGACTTAATCACCTAACAACATCCACTTATGTTATTCACTTGTTCTTTTCTTTTTTTTCTTCTGAAAATTCAAAATGAAAGAGCCTATTCAAGCAGTCAATTCTTGGTGGTGATTGATTATGAATATAATACTCTTATCTTGGTCTATTGTGCCAACAAAAACTTTCATGAGGGGATTAAAAAGAAAAAAAAAAGAGGGAGAAATGTGTTGAGTCTTATACCAGTTCGAAGGCAATTTTAACACGAGATAACAATAGGGACCTTTTTGTAATATACAAGATTTTAAACTTATTTATTCGACGTTATCTAAATTTTCATATTTATAAGAGAACAACAGTTTTATTTACAAAATATATACAAATTCGGTCAAAATCTACAATTTATCTATAATTTAAATACACATTTTTGTATAGAATCTGGTCAAAAATTACAATTTACATACAATTTATATACAACTTATATACAATTATGTAAGTTGTAGATATTTGTATACCGTTTCTACCTTTGACATACAAAATATATACAATTTGTTCATGTCTTCTTTTTCGAGTTTCAATATGAAATTTCAAACAAAAGCACCTCGAATCTTCACCAAATTGTCTCAAATTTGAGATATACACTCCAGTGGATATTCCCAATCATTTGCTAAACACCCAATACGAACAAAAAATAATTTCATGGAATTCCATTTTTGAATTCAAAGCTTTGGAGCTTTTTAATGGCCGTCAACAGAGTTTCTAATGGATTAACATAGTTTCCAATTCAATCTACTAGCTTATAATTAATACTATTTTGTTTATTGATTCCAAAAAGCTAAAATAATGATAACTAAAATGATTCTCTTCATCAGAGCTAATTTCTATCTTATTTACTTCCTCGTTTTCATTGGATCTGAAGCAAAAACTTTGCTAGGTACTAATCTTCTCTCTTTTTTTCACTTAACTTTAGTATTATTTCTTCAGTTAATCCACATGAAGATATATAAGAATACTGATAGAGAATGAGAGAGAGAGAGAGAGATCGAAGAGAGAGCGAAGAGGGAATTCCCTATTCAATTCCTAATATAATTGGATATCATTAATACTAATTTGTATATAATTGGTAAATTGTATATTAACTTGTAGTTAAGTTAAAACCTAAACAGTGAGGGTAAATAAGTTTCTAATGTAGTACATATAGGTAAAAATCCCATACCAACATTGTCCACTTTGAAACAAGCCAATATAATGGAAAATTTTCACATAAAAATAATTGGGTTCCCTACTTTTCAATTTTATAGCCCATATTTCAATTTACAACCAACTAGCCCAAAACATAATAGACTAAGATTCAACATCCAACTCTAATAGGTTCTCGAAATTACTATTCAATTTTAGAAAAAAATTGCTCAAGCTTTTAAGTTAATTTCCAAATCAGTAACTGTGACTCAAATATTAGTTCAACAAACCAAATCTATTTGGGTGGTGAAAAGTATATTTTTAACAGGCTTAAATATGTGAGTTTAAATTTTGAATTTGATTTTGTGAGAAATTTAGAGTTCGTGTTATTTAGACTTGTTAGAAATAGTATAAGGAGGTTGTATATAAAATTTGAAGTCATTTAATGGAGATTTGGACTAGTTTTGAACAAGAATTGCAACTGAAAATCGTGGAAGAAGTTCGTCTACAGACGCTTGTATAAAGGTGTATAAAAGTTTATAATAGCATATAAGATATGTTTATACACTCATACACACTATTATATAAGATTATATTTAATTATATAAACAATTGACTTCATCTTCTTCCTTGCATCTTTTCTTAAATTTAACTCAAATCTTGCTCAAATCTACTCCAAACCACTTCAAATTCAAATTTTTAACTCCTTTTGATATTTTTAATCAGTTGGAACAACGCCCTTCCAAACAATAACAAACTCAAAAAATTCTATTTTCGAAAGCGAAGCTTTGAATGGCCTTCAATTGGTGGACTTTTACTCTTCAATTTTCTTACGTTACAATCAGATAACACGGGGGGAGAAGCAATAATGGCGGACGGCCCCTTGAAGCATATGTAGAATATGTGAGAAAAAAAGATACTGAAAGCCCAAAAAAAAATGAATTACCGTTATTAATTTACTATGGGTTAATAGGTGCAAAGAAAATTTCAAAATATGTATAATCTAGGCCAAATTAGGTTAGGGCTTCAAATATGGGCTATTTTCGAATGAGCTGTAAACCCAAATGATATCTGATATAATTTTGTCCCATATAAGTTGCCCGAAAGAATTTACACTATTTTAAAACGTATTATATTTTGTATGTAGCTTCAAAAAATCTCACAGTATTAAGTATTCATATACACCTTTTTGACTGTACCCAAACAGTACGACAACTCCTTAATTCAGCAATTTTTAATTTACTCTTTTTCCTTTCTTTTTGGTAGTATGGTTTTGGATCATTCACACGAACTTCACAGTGTAAATGTGATTATGCTACATATCACCTTTATTAAATGCCTCCTAACTAAGCTATATTTTGTTGGATGACGGCATTACCATGCCGATAGAGTTAGGGTCTGTTTGAAAAGTCATCGGTAATGAAAATTAATGTAATTATTAGGGTAATAATTATATAATATAATAATTATACAGTATTGTAATTACGATGACAAATTTGTTGTTTCTCATAATGTAATTATAGTGTAATTGCAAGTTACTGTTTGGTTGCACAAGTGTAATTATATGATAAGATTAAATTTAAAATATAAAGTTAACTATTAAAAAATATAATTTAAGATTTAATAAATATTTCCCATAATAAATGATATTAAATTTGACATCTACGATACGTATTATTTCTTGAAAATATATTAATTACTAATCATATATTTTTAATTAATATAATAAAAATAATTGATATATATATTTATTTATTTAACATTAATAATATTATATTTTAATTAATTATAAATACTAAAAGTACATATTTAGTTAGAAATATGAATTGCATGCTTGATAAAAATATTAATATTTATAAATATAATGTTATAATATTACTCAAATATTTTATAATAAAATAATCTATCAATTCTAACTGAAAAACGAATGGCATGTAATCTGAATTAGTAAGTCAATACTACTGTTGAAAGAATAAGAAACTTGAATAATTTCATTCATGTCTTTGAATGTCATATACATGGCTTTATTTACAGTGTAGAAACAGAATCATCTCAATCCAGTAAAATCAGGGATTATGCGGAATAAAATGAAAAAAGAATCAGAATTTGATATTCTAGATTATAACAATTATCTCTAAAATCTTAGAGGATCGGATCTTGATATGGAGAATATCTTCCTGGGAATCCTTTATCATTCAACACTCTCCTTCAAGCTGGTGAATGGATATCTTCAATTCCTAGCTTGCTTATCAGATCTTGAAACACATTGCTTGGCCGTCCTTTTATTAAATCATCGGCCAACTGATTTTTTGTAGTTACAAATGGCGTACAGATGAGTCCACTATCTAATTTCTCCTTAATGAAGTGTCTATCTACCTCAACATGCTTAGTGCGAACATGCAGTACAGGAATATGAGCTATACTTATTGCTTATTCATTGTCACAATATAGTCTTATAGATCCTTCCCATCTTATCTTCAAATCATCAAGGATTATCTTTAACCATAACAACTCACAAACTCCTATCGTCATAGGTCTGAACTCGGATTTTGCACTTGATCTAGCCACAACATTTTATTTTTTGCTTCTCAAGTCACAAGATTTCCTCCTAAAAAAGTATAGTATCTAGAAGTCGACCTTCGATCAACCAATGAACCAGCATAATCCACATCGGTATAAGCCTTTAAAACCACGTCTCCTCCTCTAAATAGTATTCCTTTTCCGAGACTTCTTTTAAGATATTATAGAATTCCGTTGGCCGCTTGGAGATGCATTTCTCTAGGGTCATGCATAAATTGGCTAATGACACTTACAACAAAACCAATGTATGGCCTTGTATATGACAAGTAGATCAATTTTCCTACAAGACTTTGATACGATCCTTTATTTACCATAGAATCTTTTGGAGCATTGCACAACCCATGATTATATTCAATTGGTGTGGCCACTGGTTTACATCCTAATTTCCCTATTTCTTTAAGCAAATCAAGCACATATTTTTGTTGGAAAATAAAGATTCCTTGTTTAGAATGTGCTACTTCAATTTCCAAAAAATACTTTAATTTTCCAAGATCGTTGATATCAAATTCCTTGAGTAAAAAAATCTTCAAATTGTGTATCTCCTCTGAATCATCACCTGTTATTATGATATCATCTACATAGACTAGTAAAGCAGTTACCATTCCTGTTTTTGAGTGCCTTATGAACAAGGTGTGGTCTCTTTGACTCTGCTGATAACCTAGCTTGATCATAACTTTTGTAAATCTTCCAAACCATGCAGGGGCTGATTGCTTTAGTCCGTAGAGTACCTTCTTCGGTCTACATACCATTCCCTTGTTGCTTTCAAAATCAGGTGGTACCTCCATATAGATCTCCTCATCTAAATCGCCATGTAGAAAAGTATTTTTAACATCAAATTGTTGTAGATTCCAATTAAAAATCGCAGCCAATGACAATAAGATCCTCTTTGTGTTCATTTTTGCCACTGGGGGAAAAGTCTCCAAATAATTAATTTCACAGGTCTTTGTAGCCCTTTCCTGCCAAACGTGCTTTAAATCTTTCTATAGACCCATTTTACTTGTATTTCATAGTAAACACCCATCTACACCCTATCAACTTTTTTCCTTTTAGTAATTCTATCATTTCCCAAGTTTTATTCTTTTGCGATGCTTCCATTTTCACCCTCATAGCTTCTTTCCACTATTTGTTACTTAATACTTAGATAAACTTTTTGGAACATGAATTGTGTGGAGGTTACTGAGAAAAGCTTTATGGCTTGGGGATATGTTTTGATATGTCAAGGAAAGGCACATAAGGTGTTGTGTGCAGGTTCTGGTTCCTTTTCTAAGTACAATGGGAAGGTCAAGGTCATTTGGTTGGTTAAGTTCTTCTTCATGATCAATTTGGTTTGGTGTTTCTGATGGTTCAATAGGCTCATGATAGGTATTAGGAGCAGTAACAAGAGGAGATAATTGTGGTTGAGTAGTTTGATCAGTTAGCCTCTTTCTTCTGGAATAAACCTGCAATAATGGATTATTTTCTTGAATTCCTTTGTCTATATCAAGATTAGAAGACTCAATAGGTTCATTAGGATTTAGAGACTCAGGTGAGTGAATAGATGGTGACTCGGGCAAGAACGCAAATAAGGATTTGACATGGCTAGAAATAGACAAATCAAGTAGTGATAAGTCTAGAGATCCTTTTCCATCCAATATCTCCCCCCTGACTGTAAGAATTCTTAAAAAATGACTCACTTTCATAAATGTGACATCAAGTGAAACAAAAAATTTCTTGGTTGATGGTTGGTAACACTTACAACCTTTTTGAGTAAGAGAATATCCAGTGAAAACATACTTAAGAGCACGTGGATCTGATTTGCCTCTATTCTGAGAATGAATGTGAAGATAGGCAATACTCCCGAAGATTCTAGGAACCAATTTACTGGAATTTTTGAAATTCGGGAAGAAACTCCTAAGAGTATCAAGTGGACTCTTAAAATTCAAAATTCTTGACGATATTATGTTACTAAGGTATGCAATAGTTAGGACAACTTCCCCCCAATACTGATTTGGAACCCTTTTGTGAAACAATAGTGATTTAGTAATGTCAAGTAACAAACCGTTTCTTCTCTCCGCTATCCCATTTTGTTGAGGAGTATTGACACATGAAGATTCATGAATAATTTCCTCCTTTTTGAAGAAAACAGAGAGAGTATGATTGAAGTAATCCGCGGCATTATCTTTTTAATTGTCACATCAACTTGGGTTTTGACCAGATTAAAAAAGGTAGGAAGAACATGGCTGACATCTGATTTTTGCTTTAACAAATAGATCCACGTTACTCTTGTACAATAATGAATGAATGACATAAACCATCTAGAACCAGAAATATTAGGAATGGAAGAGGTCCCCAAACATCACTATAAATAAGAGAAAATGGAGTCTGACATCTTTTATTGCTAATTGGAAAGGAAATACGTTTATGTATTGCAATTTCACAATCTTCACAATGAAAAGACTCAAAACCAAATCTTTGAATAAATATGAAAACATTAGCCTGATCGCATAAAAAGAAGGATGACCTAAGAGACGATGATAGAGCCAAACTCTCTCTTTATTGGACATAAAAGATTCAGACAAGAATGAACTAGATAAGGAATTCGGATGGGAATGGCTCAGCCCACATGCATCATTTGATGAAAGCACTCCAGTCGCCTTCGATGATTGGTTTGTCAACCACGCTTTCTCTCCATCAAAACAATGCTCTGAACACGAAAGTGCGCAGTTCCACCCCCTTGTCCCATGCTGAGTCTCTTCTTTTTAGAACCACAACTCAGTGAAGTAGGCGACAACTGCTATTAGGGTCTGTCTTAAGGCATTGGCTCTCTAAAAAAATAGATTTCCTATCATTCCATGGGTTCCTTTTTGTATAAAACATGTTGACTACAAATTGAACTAAAGAAAAGAAAAATTGTATCTCTACCATTGTGAAAATCTAGAAAATAAAGACCATCTTTCTTACTAGCACGGCTAATCATCGCCTTCGTGTCCTGTTTCTGAAATGCATAATTCGAAGAGAAAAAGGTTACTTTGCATTTGGAGTCTTTGGTGACTTTGTGTCTAGAAATGAGATTTGCAAATAACTTTGAGACATGAAGAACATTCTTAAATATCAAAGACTTTCCTAGTTGTACGTCTCCTTGGCCAGCTACAGAAATAACTGAACCATCGCCTATAGTTATTCTTTTATAGCTAGGGTAAGCAATTACGGAAAAGATAACAATAAACTCCACTAAGGATAGATACTTATGAAAAAAATAATAGTAACTTTAATTAAGGATAAGCAATTACAGGAAGGATATCATGACAATTACAGAGGCAACAACTTCAGTTAAGGCACATAAGAGTTTAATCGGCAATGAGGGTAGAACATAAAGCAATTAATTCCAAATAAGACACGTAATGGTGAATTTGGTAAATGGGAGATTTAACATGACAAACAATTTTTATATCTAATGAACGTAAGAACCTAAGAGCCCTAAACTGTCAAATTTCCACAATTAGTCTGAGTACGTACTCGTCACCTCGTGTACACGGCCTTCACATGACACAATTAGCACAAGTGACTCAAATCCTAAGAGGTAGTTCCCCCCCCCCCCCCC
>MCJB01051100.1:0-18760 GCA_002018475.1 Nicotiana obtusifolia
GAACCGAGCATGGGGGGTAGCACATGACGCATCCTCGGGTATCCAAACTAAATATAACCCTACAACAGGAGGAATTCTTAGTTACGATAAACAAAGGGATAGAGAAAATATTGCTAAGCTAGTTGCGGTAGAGGGTTTATCTTATAGTTTTTCTTCCTCTACTGGTTTTGTTCGATATATCCAAGCTACATATAATCCTTCCTTTAAAGGTTTTCCAAGAACAACCGTAAAAAATGATATTATAAAATTTAAAAATGAATATAGAGATTATTTAAGATATTTATTTGATAACTTTGACACTAGAGTATGTCTTACAACTGATATGGGTCGTTCAACTAATAACTGCGATTATATTACTGTTACGGTTCATTGGATAGATCCTGATTGGGTCTTCCAAAAACGTATAATTGCATATAAAGCAGTTGATGAACCCCACACGGGAAATTATATTTCCAAAACTGTTTCATCTATTTGTCGTGCTTATTGTTTGACTAATAAAGTTTTTAGTATTACAGTAGATAATGCTACGAACAACACAGAAGCACTTAGGAATTTAAGACCTATTTTAAACCCCCCTTTTGAGGAATTTTTTCATGTTAGATGTGCATGTCATATATACAACTTAGTAGTCAAGGATGATCTTAACTTATTTAACAATATTATTGAAAAAGTTAAAGTAGCTATTGCCTTTATTTTTAGAAATAAAAATCAACAAAGAAAAAGAGAATGGGAAATAAAATGTGTAGAATTAGTAATGTCGATTAGGAGAGTTCCAAAAGAAGTTTCTACTAGGTGGAACACTCTATATGAAGCATTAACGGTTGCTTACGAATATAGAGAACCTATAACTCAAATGTATAATAAATATTTTATGGATATTTACCACCTTAAGGAGGAAGATTGGAAACTTATTGAGCATCTCCTCCAGTTTTTAGAAAATTTTTATCATGCGACTTTAGAATTTTCTGGACAGTATTATCCAACTACTCCTACTATGTTATATTATATAGCCGGCATATCCGAATTATTAAAATTATATAGGCAATATACTTCATATAAAATGGCTGTAGAGGCCATGATTGAAAAGTTTAAAAAATATTTTTTCCCAATTCCTCAACTTTTTTACATTGCTTCTGTGTTGCATCCTGCATTTAAATTAAAGTTAATTGAACGACTTGTTCAGGAAATATACACAAATTTAGATATTACACCTCTTGAAATTGCAACTAACAAGTACCCGAGTGTAAATGTTGCTCAAGGTAAAGTTTCTACTAATTTTCAGGTTATTTTCGCAAAGTACAGAGCTTGGGCAGATAGTGCTACACCAACTGCACCAATTCTTTCAACCAGTGAAAGTTCTTCTCAATCAAGCAAACGGCATGCCGGGATGAGCAGCTTCGGAGGACTTGATCAGATGCTGCTTTCAGAACAAGATGACTACGGGGAGGAATACAGCGAGTTCCAAGTCTACTTGATCCAGTATCCGAAGAAACTGACAAGTTTTGGAACTCACGATCTATTAGATTACTGGAAGAGTCAAGAAACACAATTTCCGATACTCTCAAAAATGGCCCGTGATATCTTGACAATTCAAGCGTCATCTGTTGCATCGGAGAGCGCTTTCAGCCAGGGAAGATGGAGATCATCGACATTCACTGAGAGAAGAAGCAATGGAGACTGGAGTCCTATTCAGAGATTAGATCAGAGCAGAGCGAAGAAACTTTGGAATACCGGAGCTTTCACAGAAAAAGGATAGAGCATACATGGATCAAATATTGAGCGACGGAACAAGCGAAGAAGGGAATCAAACCAACGACACGGAAGATGAAGAAGATCAAGAAGAAGAAGACGACGAACCGGAACAACAAGAACCTGTTCCAAAGGAAAAGCCTACAGCTATATTAAAAAAACTAGCGAGCATGTTTAAAAAAATGTAATTTTGTACATCAAATTACATATTAATAAAATTGCTCAAAGTTCACTTCACAACTCTTGTCTTGTGTTCTTATATTTTATAATTTTACTAACTTTGAATATATTTCAAGGTTTGAAATTTGAATCTAATTATAAAGTTTGAAACTAATTGAAACTTTATAAGAATATTATATAGTAACTTCTTTAATTCTAATTATAAGTTATATTTTCAAAAACTTATAAGAATATTATATAGTAACTTCTTTAATTCTAAAATTCGGATTTGAAACATAATTTTCAATTATTTATAAAGTTAAATAAATGAATCAAATGGTAATTAACTAATTATTAAAAAAAATCAAAAAAAAAAATAGAATAAACCGGCGACCGGACCGGTATACTGGCCACCGGTACCGGCACTGGTCCGGTCGAACGAGCTTTAACCGGTAAGTCCGGACCGGTTGGGACTGGTTTGGTCCGGTTTTTGGCGTGGTTATGGTACCGGACCGGACCGGACCAGTAGCCACTCTTACTATGTACTTAGTCACATCTATCGTTTGCATATTATATCTCAGTCTCTGTTGCCATTCTTTGATACATCATATCATTATGTCGGTCTAATTTTCATGACACCGTGAGCCCGAGAGACTGGAGAGGTTAATGAATGAGTGAGACCGAGGGCCTGATTTTGAGTGATATTTATGGGATCGGGCTGCACGCCGCATCATATTTTATTGATTTATGCCTGGATCTAGCTTATTATAGCGCTTGGGCAGGATCTGCCCCTCCGGAGTCTACACACCCATAGTGAGCGCAACTACTATTTATATTTGGGCTAGATTTACCCTAGGCTGGATTTGCCCTAAACATTTATATTTGAGCTGAATTGGCCGTATATAGTACTGAGTGACTGACTGTCAGTTGATATTTATATTGAGGGATGGATCTTCCCTGAGCTGGATTGGCCATATACAGTACTGAGTGATTGAATATTTTGAGAGTGTGAGTTCACGAGACTTCCATTGTAGTACATCACATACAGCATGTACATTGGCATTTAGTTGTAGAGATATCACATTCCTCATATCATTCTGAGTTGATCTATTTTACTTGTATTGGGTTTATCTGTTGAACTTGAAAAAATGCCTACATATTTGTACTGTTAATTCTATACTGAACTGTACCTGCTGAGCTCGTCACTACTTTCAGTCCAATAATTAGACTTGTTACTTACTGATTGGTTGTGCTCACACCACACTATGCACCTCGTATGCAGATTCAGGCATTTTCGGGCATGGCAGTTGTTGATCATGGAGTCTACCTGTTCGGAGATCATCAAGGTAGTTGCTTGGCATCCGCAGACCTTGATCCTCATTTCCCTATCTTTCGGTTTTATGTATTTAGTCTTACTTTTCAAAAAGTGTACCAGACTATGTTGTTATATATAGAATGCTCATGTACTCGGTGACACCCAGTGTTTGGGAATTTTTCTGTATTTAGTTTTTTATCTTATCTAGTTTATTAGAGCGTAAATTATTTAACCTGTTTTTAGCTCATCTTAAATTTAATGTTACTGGAAATAATTGAGTTGTCGGCTTGCCTAGTTCTATGTGAGGTGCCATCACGAAATGTTAGGTTTTGGGTCATGATAAGTTAGTATTAAAGCCTAGGTTACATAGGTCTCACGAGTCATGAGCAGATTTAGTAAAGTTTGGTAGATCGGTACGGAGACGTCTGTACTTATTTTTGAGAGACTGTCGAACCCTTAGGAAACTTCACATTCTTGTATTCTCGTCGTGCGGTTTTGTTGATTCTGATTACCAAATTTCTGTTGTTCTATTCTCTCACAGATTATGAGGACACGTGCTACCGATCAGGATGGACAGCTACCAGAACCACCAGCTAGGGCCATGAGAGGCCAAGGTCGCGGTAGGGGCTACAGGAGGGGCATCGATACAGCTCGTACAATAGCTAGAACGACACCTGCAGATCCACCAGTTGCTCTAGCTCAGGAGCAGGTACCAGATATGGTTGAGCCAGTGGGGCCAGCTCAGGCACCAGCTGTGCCCATTATGATTTCAGGCCTTTAGGAGGCTTTGGCTCAGATATTTACTGTGTGCACCAGCTTTGCTCAGGCGAATTCTGCTCCAGCCGCGGCAGCCACTTCTCAGGCCGGGGGAGGTACTCAGGCTCCCGCCGCTCGTAAACCAGAGCAAGTGATGCAGGGACTTCAGATACTGGGGGTATTACCAGTCCAGCCGGTTGCAGTTGCTCAGGCCCAGGTGGGTCCCGTTATGACTGATGACAAGCAGAGGAGACTAGAGAGGTTTGGGAGACTCCATCCTCTATCATTCAGTGCAGCTGAGTCTGAGGATGCTCAGGACTTTTTGGATAGGAGCCAGTGGATTCTTTGCACAGCAGGTATTCCGGAGACCAGTGGGGTCTCATTCACTACTTTTCAGTTTACTGGGGCTGCCTTCATATGGTGGCAGTCTTATGAGAGGCGTAGGTTGGTCGGTGCAGCACTACCTACATGGCATGAGTTCTCCGTTCTATTCTTGGAGAAGTTTGTTTCCCAATCTCGTTGGGAGGAGCTACGTAGGCAGTTTGAGTAGCTACGTCAAGATGGCTTATCTGTGACCCAATATGAGATGAGGTTTTCAGAGTTGGCTCGACACACAGTTTGGTTAGTTCCCACTGATAAGGAGAGGATTAGGAGGATTATTGATGGCCTTATATATCAGCTGCGGTTGTTTATAACTCGGGAAAAGGTATCTGATGCTGCTTTGACGAGGTGGTTGATATTGCTCGACAGATAGAGATGGTATGTAGTCAGGAGCGTGAGGAGAGAGAGGGCTCGAGGTTCAGGTGGTTCCAGTGGTGTTCCTTCTGGGGACAGTCTTACCACAACAGGGGTCGTCCTTATAGGCCCGCTCAGATGGCTCGTCTAGTTCACCGTGGTGCATCATCTAGCCATGGTACATATAGTGCCCATCTGGGTCAGTCATCTCTCAGTGCTCTTCCAGCTCAGAGTTTGTCTCGTGCACTATCAGTTCAGGGTTCATCTGTACCAGGTTCTTCTAATAGTTATTTTGGTTCTGCGGGGTCTGTGTCAGTACTTGCCGCCATTTGTTGAGACAGGATGTTTCGAGTGTGGAGAGTTGGGTCATGTGAAGAGGTTCTGTCACCACCTTATGGGAGGTCCGATTTAGCAGAGGAGTCAAGCCACGACTTCAACACTAGTTACTTCACCGCCCAGCCAGCTCAGGGTGGGGCTCAGGAAAGTAGGGGTCGCCCAAGAGGTGGAGGCTGATCAAGTGGCGGTCAGGCCCGATTTTATGCGATTCCTGTCAGGCCAGATGCCATTACTTCGAACATAGTGATCACAGGTATTGTCTTAGTATGCCACAGGGATGCTTCTGTATTATTTGACCTTGGTTCCACTTATTCGTACGTATCATCATATTTTGTTCATTATCTGGATATGCCCCGTGAGTCCTTAGTCTCATCTGTTCATGTATCCACACCTGTGTTCGATACTATTGTTGTAGATCATGTATATCGGCCATGTGTAATGACTATTAGGGGATTGGAGACTAGAGTTGATCTCTTATTGCTTAGTATGGTTGATTTCGATGTGATCTTGGGTGTGGATTGGTTATCTCCATGCCATGCTATTCTAGATTGTTACGCTAAGACCGTGACGTTGGTGATGCTGGGGTTGGCAAGGATCGAGTAGAGAGGTTCTCTAGATTATGTTCCCTGCAGAGTGATTTCATATATGAAGGCCCAACGGATGGTTGAGAAGGGTTGTTTATCTTATTTGGATTTTGTGAGGGATGTTAGTGCTTATACTTCTACTATTGACTCTGTTCCGGTGGTGCGAGACTTTTCGGATGTGTTTTTTGCAGACTTTCCGGGCATGCCGCCCGATAGGGTATTGACTTAGTGTCGAGCACTCAGCCTATTTCTATACCTCCGTATCATATAGCACCAGCTGAGTTAAAGGAATTGAAAGAACAGCTTTAGGGACTTCTCAAT
Source organism: Nicotiana obtusifolia (assembly GCA_002018475.1). Taxonomy (NCBI): domain Eukaryota; kingdom Viridiplantae; phylum Streptophyta; class Magnoliopsida; order Solanales; family Solanaceae; genus Nicotiana; species Nicotiana obtusifolia. Next base: position 5,956 of record MCJB01051100.1, read on the forward strand.
AATGGGTTTATTAGGCCTAGTGTGTCGCCTTGGGGTGCATCGGTTTTGTTTGTGAGGAAGAAAGATGGTACTATGCTGATGTACATCGACTATAGGCAGTTGAACAAAGTTACAATCAAGAACATGTATCCTTTGTCGTGCATTAATGATTTATTTGACTAGCTTTAGGGAGCGAGGGTGTTCTTTAAGATCGATTTGAGGTCTGGGTATCACCAGTTAAAGATTCAGGACTTGGATATTCGAAAAACAGCATTGAGGACCCGTTATGGTCATTATAAGTTCCATGTGATGTCTTTTAGGCTGACCAACACGCCAGCAACATTCATGCATCTGATAAACAATGTATTTCAGCCTTATCTCGACTCGTTTGTCATAGTATTCATTGATGATATCTTGGTGTACTCTCATAGCCAGGAAGAGCATGCGCAACATTTGAGGATTTGTTGCAGCGGTTAAGGGAGGAGAAGCTTTATGCCAAGTTCTCCAAGTATGAGTTTTGGCTTAGTTCAGTAGCATTCTTGGGGCACATGATGTCTAGTGAGGGGATTCAAGTGATCCAAAGAAGATAGAGGCGGTTCAGAGTTGGCCTAGACCATCCTCATCTACAGAGACTCAGAGCTTTCTCGGCTTGGCCGATTATTATCGTTGCTTCGTGGAGGCTTTCTCGTTTATTGCATCGCCTTTGACCAAATTTACCTAAAAGGGTGCTACTTTTAGGTGGTCGGATAAGTGTGAAGAGAGCTTTCAGAAGCTCAAGATTGCTTTGACCACAGCTCCAGTTCTAGTTTTTCCTGCAGCTTCAGGCTCTTATACAGTGTATTGTGATGCTTCTCGTATTGGTATTGGGTGTGTCTTGATGCAGGTGGGTAGAGTGATCGCTTATGCTTCCGTCTGTTGAAGCCTTATGAGAAGAACTACTCTGTTCATGATTTGGAGTTGGTTGCCATTGTTCATGCATTAAATATTTGGAGGCATTATCTCTACGGTGTGTCTTGTGAGGTATTTACGGATCATCGGAGCCTCCCACACTTTTTCAAACAAAAGAATCTAAATTTGAGATAGAGGAGATGGTTAGAGCTGCTAAAGGACTATGATATTACTATTCTGTATCATTCCGGGAAGGCCAATATGGTGACCGATGCCTTGAGTAGAAAGGCAGTGAGTATGGATAACCTTGCATTCATTCCTGTTGGTGAGAGACCTCTTACAATCGATGTTTAGGCCTTGCCAACCAGTTCGTGAGATTAGATATTTCGGAGCCTAGCCGGGTTCTAGCTTGTGTGGTTTCTCGGTCTTCCTTATATGATCGCATCAGAGAGCGCCAATATGATGATCCCCATTTGCTCGTCCTTAAGGACACGGTTCAGCACGGTGATGCCAAGGATGTTACTATTAGGGATAATGGGGTGTTGAGGATAGGATTTGTGTGCCTAATATAGATGGGTTACGCGAGCTGATTCTTGAAGAGGCCCACAGTTCACGGTATTCCATTGATCCAGGTGCTGCGAAGATGTACCAGGACTTGAGGCAGCATTATTGGTGGAGGAGAATGAAGAAGGATATAGTGGGGTTTGTAGCTTGGTGCCTTAACTGTCAGCAGGTGAAGTATGAGCATCAGAGATCGGGTGGATTGCTTCAGAGGTTAGATATTCCAGAGTGGAAATGGGAGCGTATCACCATGGATTTTATAGTTGGGCTCCCATAGGCTTCGAGGAAGTTTGATGCTATTTGGGTGATTGTGGATCGGTAGACCAAGTCCGCACACACTACCTATTCTTTGGAGCGGTTGGCTGAGATTTACATCCGCAAGATTGTTCGCCTTCACGGTGTGCTAGGGCCCATCATTTCAGATCGGGGAACATAGTTTACATCGCTGTTTTGGAGAGCCGTACAATAAGAGTTGGGCACCCAGGTTGAGTTGAGTACAACATTTCACCCTCAGACGGACGAACAGTCCGAGCGCACTATTCAGATATTGAAGGATATGTTACGCGCTTACGTCATAGATTTTGGGGGTTCTTGTGATCAGTTTCTGTCGCTCGTGGAGTTTTCCTACAACAAAAGCTACCAGTCGAGCATTCAGATGGCTCCGTATGTTGCTTTGTATGGGAGATGGTGTTGATCCGGTGGGTTGGTTTGAGCTGGGGGAGGCTAGGCTATTGGGTACTGACTTGGTTCAGTATGCTTTGGACAAGGCTAAATTGATCCAGGATCGGCTTCACATGCGTAGTCTAGGCAGAAGAGTTACGCCGATTGGAAGGTTCGTGATGTTTCTCACATGGTTGGGGAGAAGGTACTGCTCAAGGTTTCACTCATAAAGGGTGTTATGAGGTTGGGAAAGAGGGGCAAGTTGAGCCCTCGGTATACTGGGTCGTTTGAGGTACTTCAGAGGACTAGAGAGGTAGCTTACAAGCTTGCCTTGCCACCTAGTTTGTCGAGTGTGCATCCAATGTTTCATGTTTCTATGCTCCGGAAGTATGTTGGCGACCCGTCTCATGTTTTGGATTTCAGCACGGTTCAATTGGTATGGTGATTTAACTTATGATGTGGAGCCGGTGGGCATTTTGGATGGCAGGTTCGAAAGTTGAGGTTAAAGGATATAGCTTCAGTGAAAGTGCAGTGGAGAGGTCAGCCAGTTGTGGAAGCTACTTGGGAGACCGAGCAGGAGATGCGGAGCATATATCCATGCCTATTTGAGACTCCAGGTATGTTCCTAGACCCATTCGAGGACGAACGTTTATTTAAGAGGGGGAGGATGTAACGACTCGGCCGGTCGTTTTAAGAGTTGTAGCCCCGTTTCTCCATTTATTGCTCATTTTATGCTTTATTGTTGCTATGTGACTTGCCGCGGTAGTTGGTTCGGGTCCGAAGAGGTTTCGGAATGAGTTGAGATACTTAGTCTCAGGGTTGGGAGCTTAAGTTGTGAAGATTGACCGGATGTTGACTTATGTGTAAACGACTTCGGAATGGAGTTTTGAAGGTCCCGTTAGCTCCTTTGGGTGATTTTGGACTTAGAAGCGTGTCCGGATTGCAATTTGGAGGTCTATAGTTGAATTGGGCTTGAAATGGCGAAAGTTGAAAATCTAGCTCTATTTGTTTTAACGTTGTTTGATATGATTTGAAGGCTCGACTAAGTTCATATGATGTTTTGGGACTTGTTGGTAAATTTGGTTGAGGTCTCGGGGGGCCTCGGTTGAGTTTCAGATGGTTAAAATATCAATTTTGGACTTGGTGTTATGGCTGAAGATCTTCTGGTGTCTGTATCTGGTTTCCTTATACACGATCGCATAGGCTTGTTTGGGGCAGTGGTGATTTTTTCTCTATGCGTTCGCAAAGTAGGGTACGCGATCGCGTAGGATGTCCAACCAGTGCATCGCAAATGCATGGGCATAGCCGCGTTCGCGAAAAAGAGAGGAGGCAGCTGGTTCACGCGTGTTTGTGCTTTGAGGTCACGTGAGGGTGGACGCGATTGAGTAGGTCTGAAGATGTAGGGTTCCGCGTTCCAGCGGACGATGCAGCATTCATGAAGGCCATTTTTTGGGGCAGATTTGTTTTGTTTTCTTCGCAATTGTGAGGAGATTTCCGCGATCACAAAGAGTAAACACTGGGCAGCAGTGTTAATATTACAAAAATGAAGGTTTGAGTTCATTTTCAAAATTTGATATTGGGAGCTCAGTGGGAGGCGATTCTTGGAGAGACTTTTAAGTGGGTGATTGGGGTAAATGATTCTTACTTAGTTTTGGTTAAATTTCATGTTTTTGCCTTTGATTTCATCATTAAATTAGTGATTTGGGGTTGAAAATTGGGGGAAAATTGGAGGAAAGTTCTTAGGTCGAATTTTGAGGTTTTGATCGAGATTTTGGTATGGGCGGACTCGTGGTTGAATGGGCTTTTCGATTTTATGACTTTTACCCGATTCCGAGACATGGGCCCGAGGGGAGGCTTTTGAGTTTACTTTTTGATTTTTGATTTATAGCTTAGTACTTATGAAATTGATTCCTTTAGCCCGTGTTGATTGTATTGAACAGTGTATGGCTAGATTCAAGACATTTGGAGGCCGATTCACGAGGGAAGGGCGTGCTGAAGTAGAGATTTGCATGGTTTGAGGTAAGTAATACTTCTAAACTTGGTTCTGAGGGTATGAATCCCTGAATTACGTGTTATATGATTGGTGTGGAGGTGACGCACATGCTAGGTAACAGGCGTGTGGGCGTGCACCATAGAAATTGTGACTTAATTGTTCCCCTGGAGTTGCATAATCAAATAATCATGTCAATTCCCACATATCCTCCATGTGTTAGAGAAATTGAGCTGAGACTTATGTTAAATCATGCTTAGGCCAGGTGCCGATATTTTTGGGAACCCACAGAGGTCGTGTTATAGTTGAATTACTTGTTTAATTTACAACTATGTACTTAGTCACATCTATCATTTGCATATTATATCTCAGTCTCTGTTGCCATTCTTTGATACATCATATCATCATGTCGGTCTAATTTTCATGACACTGTGAGCCCGAGAGACTAGAGAGGTTAATGACTGAGTGAGACTGAGGGCCTGATTTTGAGTGATATTTATGGGATCGGGCTGCATGCCGCATTATATTTTATTGATTTATGCCTGGATCTGGCTTATTATAGCGCTTGGGCAGGATCTGCCCCTCCGGAGTCTACACACCCATAGTGAGCGCAACTACTATTTATATTTGGTTGGATCTTCCCTAGGTTGGATTTGCTTCCCTGGACTGGGTTGGCCGTATATAGTACTGTGTGACTGACTGTCAGTTGATCTTTATACTGAGGGATGGATCTTCCCTGAGATGGATTGGTCATATATAGTACTGAGTGATTGAGTATTCTGAGAGCGTGAGTTCACGAGACTTCCATTGTAGTGCATCACATACAACATGTACATTGGCATATAGATATAGAGATGTCACATTCCTCTTACCATTCTGAGTTGATCTACTTACTTGTATTGGGTTTATCTGTTGAACTTAAAGCATACCTACATTTCTGTACTGTTAATTCTATATGGAACTATATCTGCTGAGCTCGTCACTACTTTCAGTCCAATAGTTAGACTTGTTATTACTGAGTTGGTTGTACTCACACTACACCCTGCACCTCGTGTGCAGATTCAGGCATTTCCGGGCACGACGGTCGTTGATCATGGAGTCTACCTATTCGGAGATCATCGAGGTAGTTTCTTGGCGTTCGCAGACCTTGATCCTCCTTTCCCTATCTTTCGGATTTATGTATTTAGTCTTACTTTCCAGATAATGTACCGGACTATATTGTTATATATAGAATGCTCATGTACTCGATGACACCCAGGTTTTGAGGATTTTTCCATATTTAGTCTTTGGATTTATCCCGTTTATTAGAGCTTAAATTATTAAACATGTTTTTAGCTCATCTTAAATTTAAAGTTGCTGTAAATTTGTTGTCGGCTTGCCTAATTCCATGTTAGGTGCCATCACGACAGGTTGAGTTTTGGGTCATGACAATATCAGTATCATCTTTTACTGATAAAAAATATAGGCAAACCAGTACAATTCTATACTCACATAGTATACTGATTTAGCATACATATATACTATATCAGTATCATGTTTTACTGATTAAAAAACACATACAAAAACAAGTACAATTCTATACTCACATAGTATACTCATATAGCATACTTATATACTGCATTGGTATCATATTTTACTGACTAAAAAAATAGACAAACCAGTATAATTCTATACTCACATAGTATACTAATTTAGTATACTTATATACTATATCCGTATCATTTTTTATTGATAAACAAACACAAACACAAACCAATACAATTTATACTTACATAGTATACTGATATAGCATAATGATATACTATATCAGTATCATGTTTTACAAATAAATACAAACCAGTACAATCCTATACTATACTGATTTAGCATCCTGATATACTATATAGGTATTACATAGTATACAGATTTAGTATCTTGATATACTATGTAGGTATCACATAGTCTTTTACTTCAAAAAATGCAGACGGACCTTCTTGGGCATGATTTATTAACCCGATATTGGTATTTTTCTCGAACGGCATACAGTTTCATAACGAGAGCTAGCAGGTTCTTGTCTTTGTAAATTTTTCCTTTTTCAACTTTTTGATGAAATTGATCATTATTTACGTTTGCATCATCAAATTCTATACCAGTGCCATCTCCTTCTTGCACATCAAAAGTACTAATCATATTACTGCTTTCAAATTGTGCAATTTCTGATGAAATTGTAGCAACATCGAAACTGAAGGTGCTTGCAACTATAGTATTTTTAGCAAACGACACACATAGTGGGAGTGTTGTCATATGTGCACTTGATTTTTTCAATTCCATGTAAACACTAACACTCATATTGCTGCAAATTGTAATTGGCGGATATCCTTGAGCAATAGCATACTGAATAACTATTGTGTTGTTGTCCTTTTGCAGTTGCTTTTCAATCTCTCTGAGAAGTTGTTCAAATTTCCAACAGGTCTATATTATAATTGCATCAACATGAAAGTTTATGAAATTATGGTTATCATCCCATTCTCCACTATGCTGCAGCAGAATTGGTATATTTTCTATGATTGTACAGATTCTGAAGTTATAACTACTTTTATGTACCAAAATCAAATCTCGACAGTGCAAATTTCAACAGTGTTGATGTGAAATACTGAATTTCAACAGAAGATTTTTCGAACTCAGATCAGCTATTATAATTCAAACCTCCAGATCTCTAGATCTCCAAACTGAGAACAGAATTTTCAGTTAAAACTTCAGAAGTTTGAGCGCTAAACTTCTATAATCTGCAAAATCAATAACGCTAAACTTCTGTAATCTGCGAAATCAAAATCGGAACAACACAATGCAAATTTGAGCATAAAAAATTCAGCATCTTTGAAAGTCAAATCAGCTGCTATGATTTGAACAGATTGATACTTCTACAAAATTTAAGGAGAAAAAGTCAAAATTTAAAGACGAATCAGCATCTTCGCTCTCAGGCTTGCGATCTTCAAATCTTCAACAACAATTCTGTGATGCTGGTGGAAATTGGTGCGCTAATTTTTTGTGAAATTCTGCCAAATTTGAGCAGCTTTTCTGTTTTTATTTGTTGGGCATTAGCGAGCGTGGGTAGTTATTTTGAGATACTCGTCTGTTTGTTAAATGGGTAGGGGATTATAATTATTTAATGGGTAAAATTCTTTTATGGATTAGAGTAGGGTAAATATTTTAACTTTTTTATATAGGTGCATACATATCATATTAATGTAATCAATAGGTACCTGGTTCGATATGTAACCCATTAAAAATTAGTAAATTACAATTAAAGAAATAACTTAAAAGTCCACCGATAAAAATAACGGGTTTTTACATGCTACCTCCACATGCTCCACATGTTAGGGGTAAGGTCTGCGTACACACTACCCTCTCTAGACCTTATTTGTGAGATTATACTAGGCATGTTGTTGTTGTCACGATTAGAAATTGTAACTCCATTGTGGTATTTTACTGTCATACTGATGTTTAATTTTAATGAACGAGTTGAAAATTTATTAAGTTCAAATGGTGGATCATATCAGCTTTAGCTGCTATAGCATTTTAGTTTGTTTAATTGGTGATGATCTCCTTGTAGTTCAAGAAGGAGGCAGGACGTGTTGTTGTTGAGTGCAAGTTGAGAGTGATTTATCTTCCCCGTCCTCAGCCACCACCCCCCGTTGCAGAAGAAGCAGAATCTTCAAGGCAGTTCATGAAAGATAATGGCCATCTAGATGTTTCTGAGGTTGTTTACTTATTAAAACTTGTGATCATTGATTTGATATCATCGTTACCTTCAGGTGTCAAGAAGGATATTGAAACTGATGAGAAATCATCAGAGATAAACGTTCCACTTGCAGCAATCAAAATTTTGTTTGTATCTTCGGATATGAGTCTGTTTCCCTGTGCATGTGCTCACATGTTCGAAATATGATAAAAGCACCAATGTACTTGGTAATCTTGTTATAATTTCTTGTCAATTCTTATTCTGAATTTCTTGGTAGGTTGTTCCAGTTTGGTTGAATTGCCTGCCGGTAAAGGGTGACTTCGAGGAAGTCAAATATGTTCATGACCAACATTGTTCAATGGTTGAAAGGTATTCAGTTTGCTTCAGTTTTCATCCTTATCTGTTTTAAATCTTCGTTATAATTTGTTTCATGTACTTTATTTATTAAAACTAGAAAAGAAACATTACAAAATGGCAATATATGATTAGAAAAGTTTTCCATAAATTGGAAGTGTTCTTAATGCAATCATGCATATGTTCTAAATAAATTTCCAGATTTCACATCTCGGGAAAACTAAGCAGTCATCAGCCAAACAAACTGCTTGAGGCAATAATTTAGTGGTGTAACTGGTTTTACAAGTTTATGATAGTGTAACTGATGAAACAGTTATGTTTTATTTGTTTTGTCGAATTTAAATTAGGAGGTCAATTTTGAGCGAAGGCTTTTGTGATAAAAGATCAGCAAGTTCCTTCTAATATAACTAGGTTACTTATTTCGCATGATCTTTGTAGCCTTTCTAATGGTGGCAATTATGGTATGAGAGTCGGGTTCATTCCCGTTTGGCTCCTATGATATATTGCTGATGCTCTAGTTGGTAGTCTGGGCGTGCGAGGGGGGGTTAGAGTGGGTTAAAGTCCACATTGATTGGGATGGACTGATAATCTTCTTGTATGGATTTAGGCAACCCTCCCCTCATGAGTTAACTTTTGGGATTGAGTTAGGCGCAAGGCACTTCACAGCAACAAAATTATCTTCTTGGTAGCTTACTAGGATTTATCTAATTCTTTTTTAGTGTATAGTTTGCGAACTCTAATGTGTAATGTTTTCTGCTCTTCAGTGTTTTACCAAAATTTCTCATATTAGACAGAGAACTTATTGGTCCCAACTATCAGTACCTTCCAAAAATTATTTCAGTTTTTGCAGAGGTTAGTTTGAAATCAAAACTGTTAGATGCTACATTGAGTTGTTTATTTGTTGACAAAAAGATTTCTCAATTATGATTCTTTTTAGTTATGTATTTCTCTGTTATGTTCAGTTTTTTTAAGTATAAATATGACTAACATATCTCTACCTGATAAATATATCACAAAAATAAGGTAAGAATTTATCGAAGTACAGAGTTAAAAAAAAATCCAACTATGTAGTTATACTTGTCGACGTCTAACATTATAACAACATTCCTATATTTCTTTCCCTTTGGTCTAAATTTCATGGCGGTAAATGATTGATCATCTGCCAATATGACATGAGACTTAATTTTATGTATATGTATGTATTCAGTAATTGACTGTTAATTTTTTTTAGGTTATATGTTCTGAAGAGGATCTTGCTACAGAAGAAACTACAAATCGCATGATTAATTTATTGAGGCATCTTCAGCAAACACTATCACCAGCCGCCGTGGAATCAGCATTGACATACTTTTGCCCCAGCAGGAGATGGAACTGAAATCCATTCTATCACTTGAAGAAGATGCTAACTTTTAACCAATTCAATGAACCACTACTACTGTATTTATTTATTGTCGGATCAAATATTTTGATGTCAATATTCCTCCAATGTAATATCCCCATAACTCTTATTCTGAGTCCTTTGGTAGTTTATTCTCGTGTTCAAACTTGTTTAAAATTGTTTTTCTAGAGTTGAGTAGGATCTTTTGAAATAAACGCTCCACCTCCACAAGATAGGATAAGGTTTACGTACACATTTTGCCCTTCTCAAATCCCATAATATAGAATTATACTGGATATCTTATTATTGTTGTTGCAAATCCCGCCTATTAAAGTTGACCTGATCGAAGCCAAACATGTTCTTGAACAGTTGTGTTCAATGGTCTAGCTTTTTATCCTCATTTAGTTAAGTAATTCAAGTATTGATTTTGTTACCTTGGCATTGGTCACTAAGGCTGGTAACAGGGGCAACAATAAAAACTAGTTCCTAGGAATTCCACTGATTAACATAATTATACTTCCTCCGTTCACTTTTAGTTATCATATCTTAAAAATAAATTTTTATTTTTATTTGTCACCTTTTATATATCAAGAGAAAAATAATTTATATTTTTTGTTTTGCCCTTAGTTTTAATTAGTCATTCTGAATTATTTTTCAAATCCGTTAATACTATACACTTCACACATATTTTAAGGGGTGTGCAAAGTCAATAATAGACAAATAAAAGTAAATGGAGAAGTATTTGTTCTGGTTGGCTTACTTTCTTTTGGCAATTGATCTCATTACTTCCTTACGTTGTTGTAAAACCAAAAAAAGACAACATCACAAATGGCAACGACATAAGCTGTAAGGTCTACTTCCACATTGAAATAAGAGAGCTAATACCTCTTGAATTTATTACATTGATTTGGTAATATGTATTACCATATAATAATCCCTGATTAGTATGTAAGAAAAAAAAAATTTGCATTTACATTGATTTGGTGCATCCACTAGGATTAGGACCCAGTGAAGTGTTTTCTTAAAATTAATAATAGGTTAATTCTAATTTTGATTCAAAATATTAAGTTAAAAAAGTATAAGATCTTTCAAAAAAGAGAATTATTTAGCTAATGTGACTAATGGTTAACTTACATTCAATACTAATTTTTTTTTTAATAATAAAACTTGTATTTTATATTCTATTCTCTTTCTCTTATCTTACTGTCTATTCTCTAAAAAACAAGGGATTATTTTCCAACCATTATTCTCTATAATTTATTATTTTCTCATATTTTAGCTTATAGTAGTATATTGCTTTATTATTTTTAGGAGTCCGGATTTACAGCTTGTTTGGATAGTTGTTACCTATTATTTTGTATCGTATTATTATTTTAAATACAATATTTGTTTTGATTGTTACGTTAATTTTATTGTATCGTATTGTTAAATTCATCATTTTGTAACGACGAAAAGTACCACCTTATGTAACGACTGATTTGGTGTGGTCGCTTCGTTACCGTAGTTTTTTCTCTCATCTTGCCTTTCTAAATTATTAAATAATTCTATTTTATTCTTTGTCATACTTTTTTATATAATAATTATATCTCGTACCTCACTTTTCATTGCAATATTGCAAGTTTATTCTTCATATTGTTGGTCCAATGACATCATAAAATGACGTCAAACAATACAATCTATTCAAACATTATATACACCAAAGGATACGCAACAATAAGATATGATATATAATGAAATGATATATAACAACCATTCAAACAAGCTCTTAGGACCAAATATTGCTTCCCCTAAATAATTGAATAGAAGAAAACAACTATGGAGTTGAGTCAGCTCCACAAGGCGCGAAAACTTGTTCAAAAATGGTGTGCGGCTCTTTGCGCAGTCGTCTCTTTCGTTTTGGCTGTGCAATTTGATGGGGTACATCTTATTCAAAACCCAAAGGAAAATTTCTTTGGATTGATAGCCAATTTTGGTGAATTTCTTTGGTTTGGTAGGTAACTTTGTTGAATTTTCAACATTGAAGAAAAAGAAGGAAAAGTGTATGTAAATTGTCAAATATAGTAGGCTTTAGAGAGAGAGGCTTCGGCTATAAAAGGAGAGCTTCAGCTCTTATTTCTACATACCAACAAAGAGAAAAAGAATGAGTAAGGTTTCACAGACAAGGTATAAGAAAATAGTTTGTGAGAAAAATAAAGAGTGAGCGATATTGTATAAGGTGGGAATATCAAAAGAGAGTTATTTCTTTTGAGTGTTATAGTGATCTTTGGAGTATTTTACTCGGATCTACAAAGTATAAAATTCCTTGCTATAGTGATATCAGTTGCTCGTCTCGGGGCCGTGATTTTTTCCCCTATTCAAAAGGGTTTTCCACGTAAAAATATTAGTGTCGTTGTCACTCTTTTATTCTTGTTAATTACCGTATTTTGGTGCTACGTTATTATTCCGCTTTTATTACTGTGAATATTATTTCTGTAGGGGGTTTATTCCGAACAACTGGTATCAAAGTACAGGTTCTGCTCAGTCACATAAATACTATTCACTATCGGTAGTACTATACTCGGTGAAAACAAAAATGTCCGGAGTAAAGTACGAGGTAGAAAAATTCAACGGAGATAGCGATTTCTCAACATGGCAAAGAAGGATGAGGGATCTGCTCATCCAACAGGGATTACACAAGGTACTAAATAATGATGCCAAAAAGCCTAATATTATGAAAGCTGAGGATTGGGCTGACTTGGATGAAAGGGCTGCTAGTACAATCAGGTTGCACTTATCAGATGATGTGGTAAATAACATCATTGATGAAGATACCTCACGTGGCATTTGGACAATGTTGGAAAGCCTATTCATTATCACACCTCCTTTTTCCCTAGGGATAGGGAGTTTTTCCAATTAAAGTGACATTATTTGAAATAGGATTATTTATTTAATTTAGAGTCGCCACTTGGAATATTATTACGGTGTCCCAAGTCACCAATTAATTTTAAAATCTCAAATCGAGGAAATTAACTATATTTATAGTCCGCAAACACAGAAGACCGAGTAAGAAATTCTATTAATCCAGGAGAAGGTGCGAGGCACTTTCGAGTTCCGTGGTTTTAGCACGGTCGCTCAACAATTAATAATTAGCTTAATTATCTGATTTATTACATGTTTAAAACCTATTTTTATACCGCTTTTAATTATTTTAAATAATTATGGAATTTATTTGAACAAGTCGCGATGTCGCACACTTGCTACTTTGTACATATCACAAACCACGCCACGTGAAACA
>MCJB01051100.1:18780-30295 GCA_002018475.1 Nicotiana obtusifolia
AGGTTTCACAGACAAGGTATAAGAAAATAGTTTGTGAGAAAAATAAAGAGTGAGCGATATTGTATAAGGTGGGAATATCAAAAGAGAGTTATTTCTTTTGAGTGTTATAGTGATCTTTGGAGTATTTTACTCGGATCTACAAAGTATAAAATTCCTTGCTATAGTGATATCAGTTGCTCGTCTCGGGGCCGTGATTTTTTCCCCTATTCAAAAGGGTTTTCCACGTAAAAATATTAGTGTCGTTGTCACTCTTTTATTCTTGTTAATTACCGTATTTTGGTGCTACGTTATTATTCCGCTTTTATTACTGTGAATATTATTTCTGTAGGGGGTTTATTCCGAACAACTGGTATCAAAGTACAGGTTCTGCTCAGTCACATAAATACTATTCACTATCGGTAGTACTATACTCGGTGAAAACAAAAATGTCCGGAGTAAAGTACGAGGTAGAAAAATTCAACGGAGATAGCGATTTCTCAACATGGCAAAGAAGGATGAGGGATCTGCTCATCCAACAAGGATTACATAAGGTACTTGATGCTGATGCCAAAAAGCCTAATATTATGAAAGCTGAGGATTGGGCTGACTTGGATGAAAGGGCTGCTAGTACAATCAGGTTGCACTTATCAGATGATGTGGTAAATAACATCATTGATGAAGACATAGCACGTGGCATTTGGACAAGATTGGAAAGCCTATACATGTCCAAAATGCTTACAAATAAATTATACCTGAAGAAGCAGCTATACGCCCTACACATGGGTGAAGGTGCTAATTTTTTGTCGCATTTAAACGTGTTTAACAGGCTAATCACATAACTCGCCAATATCGGAGTGAAAATCGAGGAAGAAGATAAAGCCATCTTGCTGTTGAACTCGTTGCCATCTTCGTACGATAATCTGGCAACAACCATCCTGCACGGTAAGACTACCATTTAGTTGAAAGATGTCACATCGGCTCTTCTACTCAATGAGAAGATGAGAAAGAAGCCTGAAAATCAAGGACAGGCTCTCATCGCAGAAGGTAGAGGCAGGAGTTATCAAAGGAGTTCGAGCAACTATGGTAGATCCGGAGCTCGTGGGAAGTCTAAGAACTGATCCAAATCAAGAGCCAGAAATTGCTACAATTGTGATTAACCAGGTCACTTCAAAAGAGATTGCCCAAATCCAAGGAAGGGCAAAGGTGAAACTAGTTGCCAGAAGAATAATGACAACACAACCTCCATGGTGTAAAACAATGATAATGTTGTCCTCTTTATAAACAAGGAAGAGGAATGCATGCACTTATCAGCTCCAGAGTCGAAATGGGTGGTTGATATAGCATCATCTTACCATGTCACACTGGTAAGAGATCTTTTTTGCAGATATGTCGCAGGTGATTTCGGCACTGTGAGAATGGGTAGCACAAGTTACTCAAAGATTGCGGGGATTGGTGACATTTATATCAAGACAAATGTCGGATGCACATTGGTTCTAAAAGACGTGCGACATGTACCTGATTTTTGGATGAACTTGATCTCGGGAATTGCGTTAGACCGAGATGGATACGAGAACTATTTTGCAAATCAAAAGTGGAGACTCACCAAGGAATCATTGGTGATTACAAAAAGGAGTTTCTCGTGGCACGTTGTACAGGACAAATGCAGAAATATGCCAAGGTGAATTGAACGCGGAACAAGATGAGATTTCTCCAGATTTGTGGCACAAAAGGATAGGTCATATGAGCGAGGGATTGCAGATTCTTGCCAGGAAATCACTCATTTCTTATGCCAAAGGTACAACGGTAAAACCTTGTGACTATTGCTTATTTGGTAAGCACCATATAGTCTCATTTTAGACATCGTCTGAAAGAAAATTGAATATGATTGATTTGGTATATTCTGATGTTTGTGGTCCAATGAAAATTGAATCAATGGGAGGTAATAAATATTTTGTTACTTTTATTGATGATGCTTCACGAAAATTATGGGTTTATATTTTAAAAACCAAAGATCAGGTGTTTTAAGTTTTTCAGAAGTTTCATGCTCTGGTGGAAAGGGAGACAGGCCAAAAGCTAAAGTGGCTCCGAAGTGAGAATAGAGGTGAGTACACTTCAAGGGAATTTGAAGAGTACTGTTCGAGCCATGGGATCAGACATGAAAAGACAGTTCCTGGAACCCCACAACACAATGGCGTAGCCGAAAGGATGAACTGCACCATTGTGGAGAAGGTGAGAAGCATGCTCAGAATGGCTAAACTGCTTAAATCATTCTGGGGTGAAGCAGTTCAGACAGCGTGTTATCTGATCAATAGGAGTCCATCAGTTTTGTTGGCCTTTGACATCCCAGAGAGAGTTTGGACCAACAAGGAGGTGTCCTACTCGCATATGAAAGTGTTCGGTTGCAGAGCTTTTGCACATGTACCAAAGGAGCAGAGAACAAAGCTGGATGATAAATCTGTCCCCTGCATATTCATCGGATATGGAGATGAAGAGTTCGGATACAGATTGAGGGATCTTGCAAAGAAGAAGGTCATCAGAAGCGGAGATGTAGTCTTCCGAGAAAGTGAAGTTGAAACTGCTGATGATATGCTAGAGAAGGCCAAGAATGGTATAATTCCTAACCTTGTTACTATTCCTTCTACTTCTAACAATCTCACAAGTGCAGAAAGTAGGACCGACGAGGTTGCCGAGCAGGGGGAGCAACATGATGAGGTTATTGAGTAGGAGGAGTAACTTGATGATGGTGTCGAGCAACTGGAGCATCCCACTCAGGAAGAAGAACAACCTCATCCTCTAAGGAGATCAGAGAGGCCAAGGGTAGAGTCATGTAGGTACCCTTCCACAGAGTATGTCCTCATCAGTGATGAAGGGGAGCCAGAAAGTCTTAAGGAGGTGCTGTCCCATCCAGAAAAGAACCAGTGGATGAAAGCCATCCAAGAAAAGATGGAATCTCTGTAGAAAAATGGCACGTACAAGCTGGTTGAGCTTCCAAAGGGTAAAATACTCACTCAAATGCAAATGGGTCTTTAAACTCAAGAAAGATGGAAATGACAAGCTGGTCAGATACAAAGCTCGATTGGTGGTAAAAGTCTTCGAGTAGAAGAAAGGTATTGATTTTGACGAAATTTTCTCACCTGTTGTCAAAATGACTTCTATTCGAACAAACTTGAGCTTAGCAGCTAGCCTAGATCTTGAAGTGGAGCAGTTGGATGTGAAAACTGCATTTCTTCACGGAGATTTGGAAGAGGAGATCTATATGGAGCAAGCCAGAAGGATTTGAAGTAGCTGAAAGGAAACACATGGTGTGCAAACTGAATAAGAGTTTTTATGGGTTAAAGCAGGCACCGAGGCAGTGGTACAAGAAGTTTGACTCATTCATGAAAAGTCAAACTTACACAAAGACATATTCTGATCCATGTGTATACTTTAAAAGTTTTTCCGATAATAACTTTATTATATTGTTGTTGTATGTGGATGACATGTTAATTGTAGGAAAAGACAAGGGACTGATTGCAAAGTTGAAGGGAGATTTGTCTAAGTCATTTGATATGAAGTACTTGAGCCCAGCACAACAAATTCTAGAAATAAAGATAGATCGAGAGCGAACAAGCAGAAAGTTATGGTTGTCTCAGGAGAAATACATTGAACGTGTACTGGAACGCTTCAACATGAAGAATGCTAAGCCAGTAAGCACACCTCTTGCTAGTCATCTAAAGCTGAGAAAGAAAATGTGTCCTACAACAATGGAGGAGAAAGGGAACATGGCTAGAGTTCCTTATTCTTCAGCAGTCGGAAGCTTGATGTATGCAATGGTATGCACTAGACCTATATTGCTCATGCAGTTGGTGTTGCTAGCAGATTCCTTGAATATCCTGGAAAGGAATATTGGGAAGCAGTCAAGTGGATACTCAGGTACCTAAGAGGTACTGTAGGAAATTGCTTGTGTTTTGGAGGATCTGATCCAATCTTGAAGGGCTACACGGATGCTGATATGGCCGGTGATACTGATAATTGAAAATCCACTACTGGATGTCTATTTACTTTTTCAAGGGGAGCTATATCATGGCATTCTAAATTGCAGAAGTATGTTGCACTTTCAATAACTGAAGCAGAGTACTCTGCCGCTACAGAAGCTAGCAAGGAGATGGTGTGGCTCAAGCGGTTCCTTCAAGAGCTGGAATTGCAACAAAAGGAGTATGTCGTCTATTGTGACAGTCAAAGTGCAATAGACTTGAGCTAGAACGCCATGTACCATACAAGAACAAAGCATATAGATGTGAGATATCATTGGATTCGTGAGCAGGCGGGGAACGAATCTTTACAAGTCAAAAAGATTCACACGAGTGAAAATCCTGTTGATATGTTGACCAAGGTGGTACCAAGAGACAAGTTCGAGCTATGCAAAGAACTTGTCGGCATGCACTCAAACTAGAAGACAGTGCTACCTCTTCTAGATGAATGAGACTAGAGGGGGAGATTGATGGGTCCATCTCATTCAAAAGCCAAAGTAATAGGCATGTGCCTAAGGAAAATTTCTTTGATTTGGTAGCCAACTTTGTTGAATTTCTTTGTTTTGGTAGCCAACTTTGTTGAATTGTCAACTTTGAAGAAAAAGAAGAAAATGTGTGTGCAAATTGTCAAATATAGTAGGCTTTAGAGAGAGAGGCTTCGGTTACAAAAGGAGAGCTTTAGCTCTCATTTCTACACACCAACAAAGAGAGAAAGAAAGAGTGAGGTTTCACAGACAAGGTATAAGAAAATAGTCTATGAGAAAAATAGAGAATGAGCGAAATTGTAGTGATGTGGGAATATCAAAAGAGTATTATTTCTTTTGAGTGTTGTAGTGGTCTTTGGAGTATTTTACTCGGATCTACAAAGTGTAAAATTTCTTGCTATAGTGATATCAGTTGCTTGTCTCGGGCCGTGATTTTTTTCCTTATTCAAAAGTATTTTTCACATAAAAATTTTGGTTCGTTGTCACTTTTTTATTTTTCTTAATTACCGTATCTCAGTATTACATTATTATTATTCCCCTAGTTTCAAGAGGCGTTAATGGCGGCGATCAGTTATCCTTACTGATTTGGTGCGGTATGAAACCTTTGCCTGCGTTCTTCTTTTTAATTCAATCATTTACATTTGGTCCGCCATGTGAAGGTTCTTTTTTTTTTTTTTAAACAATCTATTTGACTTACTTCCATTACAAAAAACGAATTTGCGTTTATGTTGATTTTGGATTGACTTTACCTCTAACAGTCGAGATATATTAATTAGGTCCAAATTTTATATTGCTTCCCCCAAAACCATTTAAATTAGTGTTTTTGGGTTCATATATTGCCACTGGCATCTAATAGAAAATTGGCTGATAAGTCGTCTCTCCCACACACACACACACACACACACACAGAGTTTCAATATTGTAATGGATACCGAGTTAACTCAGTTTCAGAAGGCCCATCAGATGGAGGTGATTCTGGGTCTTGACTCAGAGCCATTTGAAACCTTTCTTTCCGATCAAATGACGACGAGCTCCGGGGAAAAAGATTCGGAAACTGAGTCAATGTTCAATATGATTAAGCAGATGGATCCAGACTCCTTTGCTCTTAAGCTAGCTAACTATCTTACCTGTCCTTACCACGACCTTTATTACCGTGAAGAATGTGCTGAACTCCTACGGAAGTTTCTTACCGATGATGATGACTTATGCACGTGGCGCTATTTAAGTGTATGCACTCAATCTAGCATCAAACGTATGATCCTTGATCATATGAAGCTAGAAGAGTCAAAATTCATCATTCAAGAGCTTCGTAGAACCGTTTCAAAGCTGGCTGCTTCACTTTTCCCAGATAACAACTGGCCTGAACTGTTGCCGTTCTTGTACCAATGTATCACTAATTCCAGTTTAAACAACAACTTAAAAAGGTCAGCTTTCTTAATAGTTGGGCAACTAGCTGATGACATAGGCGAAACAACAGTCCCTTGCGTAAACGATTTGCGCCCACTATTGCTTATTACACTAAATGACGATACCCTCCCTCTCGACTTGAGGATCTTCGCCACAAGAGTTGTGATCAGGATGATGAGGAGGTTGACTGAAAAGGAGCAGTTTCACAATCTATTGCCAGTTATGATGAGGACCTTGACTGATGCTTTGACCATCAGCGAGGAAGCAAAGGATGCGCTAGTAGAGTGTGCTGAAATCCTTCGCAAGTTGCTTGCCAATGATGAGAAAGTACTGGAAGAGAGGATGAGGCAATTGGTGGTTGAATTTCTGACTCTGTTTCACAAGGCTCAGATGGAGGCCATTCTCTGGCCTGGCTCCAGTGTTCCGTTTAAAACCTTTATTTCAGATCACATAGAGAGCTCTAAGGAAAAAGATGCTGAGGCTGTTTGGATGTTTAACATGATGAAGCGGATGCATCCAGACTCCCTTGCTCTTAAGCTTGCTGACTATCTTACTCACCCTTCCCGCGATATTTGTACACGCGAAAAATGTGCTAAGCTCTTTTGCAAGTTGCTTACTGATGATGATGACTTGTGCACTTGGCATAATCTAAGTAGCTCCACTCAATCAAGAATCAAGTGTATTCTCCTTGATTGTATCTCCCTTGAAGAATCAGAATTCATCATCTATCAGCTCCGGGTCACCACTTCAAAGCTGGCTGCTTCACTTCTCCCAGATAACAAGTGGCCTGAATTATTTCCCTCCCTGTACCAATGTGTCACTAGTTGCAGTTCAAACAACTACTTCAAAGAGTCGGTTTTCTTAATATTTGCACACCTAACTGAGTGCATAGGTGAAACAATAGTCCCTTGGGCAAAAACTTTGCACTCGTTATTCCTTAATACACTGAATGATGATACCCTCGACCTTAATGTGAGGATGGCGGCCGTGAGAGCTGTGATCAGGACGATGAAGACATTGACTAAAAAGGAGCAGTTTCAAGATCTATTGCCAGGTATGATGAGGACTTTAACTGACGCATTGACTGTCGGTACTGAGGCAGCAAAGTATGCTCTAGAAGAGAGTGCTGAACTCCTTCACAAGGTGCTTACGGATGATGAGAAAGCACTGGAAGAGAGGATGAGGCAATTGGTGGTTGAATTTCTGACTCAGTTTCACAAGGCCCAGGTGGAGGCCATTTTGGGGCCTGACTCAGAGCCATTTCAAATGTTTATTTCCGATCACTGGTCGAGTTCCGAGGAAAAAATATCCGAGGTTAAGTGGATGTTCAACATGATGAAGTACAAGGATCCAAACTCCTTTGCTATTAAGCTTGCTGACTATCTTGGCCCTTCCCACCACCTTTATATGCGTCAAGAGTGTGCTGAACTCCTTTACAAGTTGCTTACAGGTGATGATGACTTATGCACTTGGCACAATCTAAGTGTCACCACTCAATCCACCATCAAATGTATGATCCTTGATCATATGAAGCTAGAAGAATCAGAATTCATCATCGAAGTGCTCTGTAACACCATTTGTAAGCTGGCTGCTTCACTTCTTCTAGATAACAACTGGCCTGAATTATTGCCATTCATGTACCAATGCATCAGTTCGGCCAGTTCAAACAACAAGTTAAAGCAGTCAGCTTTCTTAATATTTGCGCTACTAGCCAAGGACATAGGCGAAATAATTGTCCCTTGTGTAAAAACTTTAACCTCACTATTCCTTAATACACTGAATGATGATTCCCTCAATCTCAATGTGAGGATCGCGGCCACAGCAGCTGTGCTCAGCTTTATTCAGTGTGTGTCGAGTTCAAATGAGAAGGAGCGGTTTCAAGTTCTATTGCCAGGTGTAATGACGACATTAACTGACGCTTTGAGCAACAGTGAGGAGGAGGATGCAGCACAGGACGTGCTGGGACTTTTCATTGAGTTGGCAAAGAATGAGCCTAAATTCTTGAGGCGGCAACTAGCGGTTGTTGTGGGTGCCAAGTTGGAGATAGCAGAGACTAAGAGTTCGGAAGATAGGACAAGGCACTTGGCAGTTATATTCTTGTTAACTTTGGTTGAGGCTAAGGATAAGGTCCCTGGCATGATGAAGAAGCTGCCTTTGTTTACCAACACTTGTTTTGTAATCTTATTGAATTTCTTACTGGATATTAAGGATGAACCTAGTTGGCATAGTGCAGAGATCAAACATAAGGACGCAAGGCAAACAGACAACTACATTTTTGGTAAAAATTGCTTAGACCGGTTTTCTATTGCATTAGGTGGCAAGACTGTTGTTCCTATTGCCATAGAGCAGCTGTCTGCTTACTTGGTTGCCCCTGAGTGGGAGAAACGCCACGCAGCTCTCATTGCACTTGCTCAGATAGCTGAAGGTAGCTCAAAGGTACAAATATGATGTCTCAAGAGTATGTTTGTCATGATTATGTTGCGATTATTGTGTAGAATTTAAGAGGTGTTTTTTTGCTAGCAATCTGCCAGGATATATAAGATTAGTTTGCCCACTTGTCCTTTATTAGTTTTCTTAGGCTATTAGTTTAAACCCGCGATTTCTCTGTTTCTAGGTGATGATCAAGTATTTGGAGCAAGTAGTAAATATGGTTCTCCATTCTATCCAAGATTCTCACCCTCGAGTCAGATGTGCTGCAATTCTTGCAATTGATCGGTTCACCCTTGACTTCTGTCCAGTTTTTCAAGAACAATACCATAACCAAGTATTGCCTGCATTAGCTGCAGCTATGGATGATTTTCAAAATCCTCAACTGCAGGTCTGGCTTATGGTGATGTGAACCCTCTACAGTTGTTGCAGACTTCCCAAAATACAATTGCAGCTATAAAGAATAGATTAGTATTGATGCAGGAAACAACTAGCAAAATATCTATTTTGCTGCTCTTATACAATCAGGTTACATATTCCATGAAGTTGATGGTCTATAACTTTGTATAGGCTTAAAATGGGACCAAAATAACCTCATTGTTGGTTCTTATAACTCTAAACCAGACTAATTGTTCTACTGCGTTCTGCTTAAGTTCTTGTGGTCTGGATGCTTTGGAATGTATTGAGAAGTTTCTACACTATAACACCTGTTGTCAATTGATCCTCAGCAGCCACGTCTGCTCTTTGCAATAAGAGGCAAAATTAAGAATATTTCTGAAATATTCCTTCTAGAATCTTGTGCAATTTGTATTTTAATAGCCTAACTTAAGCCTTAATAGCAGACTACTTGAAATTTAAGCTTCTTAGAGCATTACGGTCTACATAGAGCTCTTTCCTTAAATGACTGTAAATAAAACTAGAGAGGAAGTAATTACTACAGAGAGACGTGTCAGGGGAGGTATCTGCAGTGACCCATAACTAGAGTTTGAAGAGTTCTTAGCGTAAAGATTTGGCACAGATGCGTCATTACTGCTACATTCAGTTCATGACACCAACTAAGTTACTCATTTTGCTCTCTTTGGTATTTTCATAGGCACATGCAGCTATAGCTGTTGCGAGTTTCTGTGAATCTAAAAAGCCAGAAACTTTGGTACCGCACTTACACGAATTACTTAAGAAATTGGTTGTACTTCTACAGGTATAAAAATATGTTTGCTAGCAAGTCTAGAAGATTCATGCTGTGATCTTTTCCTACTCATTGCTGTTGTTTGGAATGCAGAATGACAACCAAACGGTGCAAGGGGCAGCATTGGAGGCAGTGTCTCGTATAGCTGATTTGTCTAAGGCATTAACTTACATGCATTTATATTTGGCTCACTCTATTTCTACTTTTGTTATGGATAATGATGGCTAATATATATATGTGTATATATATATATATATATTTCAACGTGCAGGAGCACTTCCAAAAGTACTATAATTTTGTAATGCCATATTTGAAAACTATCCTAGTAAATGCAAATGATAATAATGACATGCTTCAAAGCATAGCCTTGGAGTGCATGAGCTTTGTTGGTAAGGCTGAAGGAAAAGAGAAATTCAGAGATGACTCGAAGCAGGTCTTTTTCTTCTCCCAACTTTGCAAATACTTCCTTTTGCATATGCCTGCAATGTGGAACACATATATTAGTGCCACGGGAAAAACTTATTTACACCGGGTAGTTACTCTTTACCAGATTAATTTACCATGGATAAGTGATAAGTTGAGGTGAAAATACATGTTAATTAATCACGATTAAGTAATGAAGTACATAAAGACATGTCATGTATTTATTAGTTGTGTCAGAACATCATCGTTTCTCAGTCTTTTGCCATTGCAACTGAAAAATCTTTTTCTTTTTTGCTTTTGCTATGCTTTGCCAGACACAAACCTTAGTATTGACTATTGATTACACTATTGAATTGCCACTTTCTTCAACAGTCCGGAGCAACTGACTTATGACTGTGATATATTTTCCTACCAGTTCCTTTTTGGTCCTACATCATGCCTCTCGTTTGCACTCTCTTTCTTCTCTTGGTTATGTGATCTTATCCATTCGTTCATTTCTCAATATCGACTTTTTTGATAGTGTTTTTGGTGTCATTGAAGGTCATAGAAGTGCTTAAGTCGCTACAAAAATCACTAGTAAAAGAGCTTGATGCTATTGTTTGCAATCTACGGGTTGGTTAATCCTTTGAATTTACTGGATCAAAATTTCTTTTTAGATTTGCCTCTCAATATTTTTTCTGACTTCATAGCAGACATGGTTCAGAATTTGCGAGTGCATGGGGAAAGATTTTCTTCCTTACATGAGTACAGTCATGCTCCAGTTGGTTGAATGTGCTCAAATTGAGCTCGATAAGACCGTATTGTCATATGATAGGTAAGCTTTTTATTGTTGAATTTTGGCTTTTTCCTTATTTTGTGTAGTCATTTAGATTTTTTCTGTCTTAATTTGAAATTTTGCTTTCTTTTGTAAAAAGGACTGAATCAGCAAAAGCCTAAGTGAACATCTGGTCTTACAATCTTCTAACGAAAATAATCTCCTTTTCTGTTCATTAATACCAAACTACTGCATCATCTGCATTTTGTTGCCAACTTGTATATTTGATTCACTAAATTTAACATTTCTATGTATGCTACATTTAAAAAGATTATGCTTATTAAAAACATTTAAAAACACCATATAAATTTATGATTCTTAAGAGGAGTACCATTCCATGATATATCTAACATTGAGTTTAAGTAAATTATACACAAGATGCGCTACTAAAATTGAAGTTGGCCTCTCATAGTTTATGGTAAGTGGAAACTTGGCATAAGGCAAGCATATGTTGTGGGATGAATCTGATTGTAGTGCGTATCTTTTTCTTTCTTGGCCAAAAACATAAGGGGCCCCTCAAACTTGCCCGATTTTTCATTTGGACACCTAGCCAAGGGTAGTACATATTGAACTCTAATGTTTGTCGAAAATGTGCCTATTGAACACTAATTGATAACCCCTCACAAAAAGCCCAATTCTCAAACATCCACATGGCAAAAAGAACACCAATCAGTAAATGACATGTGGTTTTTGTCAAAAAAAAAAAAAGCTTCTTCTACAATATTTATTTCCGAAATCTCTCGCCCGAGTCCCACCTTTTTTTTCTTTTTCCCGCCACTCCCAT
>MCJB01051100.1:30342-44421 GCA_002018475.1 Nicotiana obtusifolia
CCCCCCCCTTTCCCGCCTAAGACCAACTACCCATTTCCTTCCCTCACTTTAAGACAATCCGAGAATTTTCCTGACTTGAAAAGCAAGACAGCCTCCTTAGCAAGGCCTTAGGTAATGGAAAGAGCGCCATCATCATTTGCCATGGAGGTCGAGGAAGAAGAAGCATCTCTATTAGTAGCTACTGCCACTGATGATGAGGAATCCATTCAAACCACAAATCGGCAATCACTTCGAAATTACTACTTTTTCAGTCAAAGGCTCAAAGCATAGCATAGCAAAATCTTTGGCTCAAAAGGGTCGTTTGGTAGGATGTATTAGGGAAAATAATATACGTATTAGCTTCGGTATTATGAATCCTTTGTTTGGTAGTGTTTTTCAATCTATGTATAACTAATACTTCTATTAGTTATAAACCCTATTAAGTACTATTCTTATATATAGTAAACCATGGCATTAGCAATACCATAATTTTTAATACATGGATAAGCATGTACAAAGGCAGAACTGCCATTTCGAAACCTTTAATACACCAAACTAAACAGCCGATAAGAAATGATCACGGCATAACTAACCCCAGCATAACTAATTCCAGCATTACTAATATATCCTATTCACTACTATTCTTATACACCCTGCCAAATGACCCCAAAGTGGAATAACATTTCCTGTCCTCAGGCAGAATATTATCAAAATCTGACCTTGCTTTGATATCTATGGGACATAGTGTCAATTAGTTTGCCACATCATGTTGTCAGATTCTTTCAGATAACCATATCTTTTGTAGGTTTTCCTGTTAATTCTTTTGCTTTACTGATTAGTAATAAGACTGCTAGGGAAAGGTGGTTATTGGGGTTGCCAAGGATCTTCGTTAAGTTTCGCATTTTGCAGCATACACAAACTCAAGTTTGGGGATGGAATAATCTGCGCCAGAGGAAGAGACCTCCTGGGGGGGAAGTCTATGGCCTGTGCTATCCTTGGTGCATTTGCTGAGACATTGAAGGAAGACTTCTACCCATGGATTTTCCAGGTTAACATGAATAATCACTTCCATATTTACTTTTTTCCATGTGCTGTTAAGTGGATTTAAAATTTACAAGTCATATTTATGCTTAAATCATGAAACAGGCCACTTCAATTTTAGTCCCCCTTCTGAAGTTCTATATCCACAATGATGTCCGGAGAAGTGCTACTATGGGTAACAAATCTCATGATTTCATATGGTTTTCCTTATTCTTCAATAACCTCTCCAATTTCTTATGAGATGTTATAATTTGTGGTTAAGCACTGGCACCCCTGTTGCATTCTGCTAAGCTGGCGGTAGAGGAAGGGACTGCTCAAGGTGGAAATGAGTCGTACTTCAAGCAGTTATCCGGCGATATTGTTCTGGCTATAGGAGACGCTTTATGCTCGGTTACCTTTAACATTAGTATTTACGTTTTCTTTTCATTGTGAAGTTTGCGCTCCATTTATCTGAATAATGAGATAAAGTGACACTTTGATTGCCATCTCATGCAGGAGCCTGAGACAAAAATTTGTGCAATTTTATTGCATGAATTGGATTCATGCCTAGAGGTACGTCACGTGAAGATGGTTTCTTTACTTTGATCCAAGTTTGCAGTGTTTCTTCTATGATGGCGGTGTGCTGCTTTTGAGCTTCTAATGTCCAGTATGATAAGCAACACATTTGTCCAAGCTCGTAAAAATTATATACTCTTTCGAGAGATCTCAGTTCTTCTCCTTTACTAGAGATCTAAGCAAAATACTTACACAAGCTCGTATAAATGATACTCTACTAGAAGCAAAAGAAAGCTTGACAACCTTATACATAGCGAGACTTGGGGACAAGAGTAATGACTTGCATAGTAAGATCTTCAGGGATCAGATCAAGTAAAATAGGAGCTCCGGACTTGATCCTTATTCTGTGTGTGAGCGCATGCAGGATTTATAGTTCTTGCTACAAAAGACATAGTCGGACCATATGAAAATGCTTAATAGTTGAAATTGAAGTAAAATTTACAAAATATCTCATAACTACAAAAGTTCCTTTGACATGGATAGGTAAGACTGGCAATCAGATTATTAACTATATGTAATTGACTCCATAAGGAAACTTCTTTCAGTAAATCACTGTTAAGCCAACTAATGAGATGTTTCATGATTACTGTCAAAGAAGAAACTGCATTAGTTTTAGAAATTAGGTGAGTTAGAATGGCAGATATTCACTTGTTATGGTCCTTTTTTTTTTGTATTCTTTCAGATCTGTGGACCACTTCTCAATGAAAATCAGGTTCTTAGCATCATCAATGAGATAAAGCATGTACTTACAGAAAGTTCGCGTAGAAAAGGAGAACTCACAGAGAGAGCAAAATCAGAAGACTTCGATGCTGAGGAGGCTGAATTGCTGAGAGAGGAAAGGGAGCAAGAAGTAGAAATTTTCAAATATGTACGTATGTTCCATAAGAGAATGAAGTTCAGATATAACTCATGACCCATGCTATCGTTATACAAGCCTTTCGCTTTAATTTATTCTCGAATCACATAAACATTTTTTGTCAGGTTGGTTATATATTGCTTACACTAATCAAGACGTTCAAGGCTGATTTCTTGCTTTCTTTTGATGAGCTCTCATCATATCTAATGCCTATGAGGGTGAGTTTCAGCTCATGTAACCAATATCATTTTAACCCCTTAGGTTGTTTCCGTTTATCTTTCTCATTGTTCTTTCTTTCCCTGGTCGAAGGGCAAGGATAACACAGCTGAAGAGAGACACATGTGTATTTGTATCTTTGACGGACTTGTGGAGCATTACGGTGAAGCAGCTCTAAAGTAGGTCACATCTTTATGAGTTTTTCTTAAATAAGGTCATAATTCTGATAGTTTCTGTCCAAACTAGGTACTGTAACACATATCTTCCTTTCCTTTTGGACACATGCAACGATGACAGCCCAGATGTTAGACAGGTTTAATTTGTGTATCTTAGTAGTTGGAACAATTTTCAGCCAAGTTGCATTTGCTATTTGAATCATCCAAACACCATTGCTATCATGTTCAGGCTGCACTCTATGGACTGGGGCTTTGTGCTGAATATGGAGGTTATGCTTTCAAACCTTCTATTGGAGGTATGAAATTGTTCAACCTGTTATTGAGACCCTTTTCGTCATGGAGAATGAGACAATTAGGAGTTCTTTGGTTTGATATTTAATAAATCCCATGATTTCAGTGGCTCTTTCAAGGATCAATGTAGTCATTACGCATCTCGATGCTCTTGAACCTGAGAATTTATTGGCATATGATAATTCTGTTTCTGCACTTGGTAAGATATGTCAGTTTCATCGGGAGAGCATTGACTCAGCGCAGGTACGCTTTTTCTGGGAATCTCTTAACGTTTTATTGTTCGTCAAGCATTATATATACCTTCAGCTCATACATAGTTGATTTATTCTAAAATAATGGGTTTAGATTTTGGGTAGTTCACTATTAACTTCATTTCATGCATCCACAGTTTTGAACTTGCTGTAATATGCATCCACAGTTTTGATCACCTTTTTGTCTGATAGATTTTAAAATCTGAAAGTCACTATATCAGCCTGATAAACAGTTGCAATAATCTAAGAATATAGACGCACCATGCTCGTCTTAACAACTCATATAGTTATTTAAAAGAGTTCTCTATCTTATGTCTTTGCCCCTTAGTTGAAAGCAAGGATAATTCCTTTTTCTGGAAAAACAAAGATATTTTTATATAGTAAAATTTAAACATTTTAGTAATAGCTAAGCTTTTTAAATACAATAACTATGCTGACAAACAAATGGACCTTGGGAATAACTCAACCACAAAAGTTAGCTCATGAGGTGAGGATTGTCCAAGTTCATATAATGAGATCACCCATCCCCTTCACCACCAATGTGGGGCTCTTCACTCCCCCCCCCCCCCCCCCCCGCCCCCCGCACGTCCAGGACTATTTGGAGCGTGGGCAATATAATATAGGGGCCCAACCTCGTGTTGGGATGGGTCCTGCTCTGATCCCATGATAAAGAAATGGACCTTGGGCCTAACTCAACACCAAAAGCTAGCTCATCAGGTGAGGATTGTTCAAGTCCATATAAGGAGACCACCCATCTCCTTCATCACCGATATGGGACTCTTCACATACGTATCAGTCCCAAACAGGTTGGGGTCGGCTATATGGATCTTCAATGACCATGTTATTCCATGTAAACTCATCTTGGGCCAATATTATATGTATAAAATAAAAACAAAAAAATACTAGAAGTTTTCTCTATTTTCAAGATGTATAAATCTTCATATTGTTCTCCTGTCTACTTGATAAGCCCATATAGATACCATGCTTTTCTTCTTTTCCTACCTCTCCAGAAAGGACAAAACATATATCTACCAAGATGCATATATCCTGGGATAACTACTTCGTTTCTTTTTAGATGATACCTACATTATACAGATTCTAGTGGTTGGGTTCCTTTCAGACATACTTAGTTTTAAATAACCTGTAGCCGAGGGTATTTATAGCCTGTTTGGCCAAGTTTCTCCTAGCTGAGAAGCACTCAAAAAAGTGCTTTTGAGTAGAAGTAGAAGCAGTTTTGGAGAAGTAAAAAAAAGTAGCTTCTTCCCAGAAGCACTTTTTTGAGAAACACTTTTGAGAAAAATACAATTAGAAGCACTTTTTAAAAGCTTGTCAAACACTAATTGCTGCGTAGAAGTGCTTTTCAAATTAATTAGCCAACACAAACTTCTTCTCACCGGAAGTACTTTTGAAAAAAACACTTTTGAAAAAGACTTCTCAAAATAGCTGATTTTTCCAGCTTGGCCAAACGGGCTATTAGTCAGCTTAAGCCTTGAGAAAAGGAAAGTTTGCATACTTTTATGTATTAAAAGGAAATGGAATACACTTCTATGTATTAATAACATACATTATCAGTATTTTATGTATGAAATGGAAAATGGACTGCAAACATAGTGACTGGTTTTTGGTACAACTGAATATTCGTTTTGTTTACACCTTTTTAGAAGGGTATGTTGCATTTTGCGTATGCTCACCTTATCAATACTTTGGTAAAACATATAGATTTTGATCTTCCAAGATGAGGTGATGCTCCTCAAATGTACTTCATAATCGTGATAGAATTCCACAATATTCTCATCCCAAGTTTTTTGATAGATTATTCCAGCTTGGTTGAATTGTCTGCCTATAAGAGTTGACATGGATGAAGCCAAACTTGTCCACGCCCAGCTCTGTTCAATGGTTGAAAGGTATTGGATTAGTTTTATCATCACCTATTTATTTTACTATTTGAAAATTTCCTTTTCAAATAGTTTGGGTGTGACTAGTTTACTTAACAAAATCATCTTTCACGGTGAGTGTTACTGGGATTTTTCTGGTTTTTCAATTAACAAAACTAACCGAAGTTTGCAGACTCTAAAATGTAATCTCACGTACTAAAGTTTTCTTATTCTTTGATATTTTTCAAAATCTTCTGACTTGCAGATCAGACAGAGAACTTTTGGGTCTCAACTATCTGCACCTTCCAAAGGTTATTTCAGTTTTTGTGGAGGTTAGTTCAAAATCACAAGTAGCAGGTGTCAGAATGAGTTGTCATTTGTGCTTGATGCAAATAATTTCACAACAGTGATATTAATATTTACTTTTGTAAGAGGCGATAAAAACTAAACCTTATAGTCTAGTGGTATCAATGGAAATCCCATGCAATAGATTTGAGTTTGATTCGCGCTGCCCCCTTCTCCCTTCCCCTTCCCTTTCCCCTTCCCTAGTAGGGGGAGAAACAAAGAAAGGAAGTAGAAATCCTTTGTACTTAAGAAAAGACATGTCTTTTTATTTTTTAATTGCATTATGTTTTCAGTTGACAATTAGCTTTCCATCTGTCTATTTGGAGTGTTAATTTGACATTTCATTTTTGTTTGTTTTTCTTTTTCATTTATAGACTAGTTGGTTAATCTACTTTTATGACTTGTCTATTTGTACTGTTAGTATTTGCATCTAATTAACTTTTATGCTGATGTAGCCATAACGTAATTGAAAGTTGCTTATTTTTATGTAGGTTTTATGTTGTGGAGAGAATCTTGCTACAGATGAAACTACAAAACGCATGATTAATCTTTTAAGGCATTTTCAACAAACTGTACCAGCAGCCACCTTGGCATCAGCATGCTCATTGCTATTACCTCAGCAGGAGATGGAATTGGAATCCATTTTATCACCTGAGGAAAGATGTTAACATTTCAACACATGCAATGTAACGACTAGTCTTGTGAACTTGTGGAAATCAAACATTTTGGGTGGTCATCCCACTCCCACGATTAACACTGTTCATTTGGGAATGAGATTTTATGTCTGGAGGCTTAGGTGTGGAGAAACATGAAAAAGTGCAAGTTAATGGTGGAGACATGTATCAATGCATAACTGTACACTTACACTGTCTTGGTTGACTCTTGCTTCAATACGGAAATGGGAGGGCAAATAATTATGGCTAGTGAGAGTTTGTTGCTCAAATATACTAATGGAAGAGTTGATTCTTGTGAAACTTTTGGTCTAGTCATCTTGTTCAATACGTTGTGGTGATTTACATATACTGCAGTTGATTTGTTGAAAGTTAGTCTGTGATTTTTTTTTCTACAAGAATCTGTGTAGAAAGCAGGTTTGGTCGAACTCAATAGCTTTGATTTAAATTTTGTATTTGTCTAAATAACTAATTAATATATATAAATTGTTAACTGAAAATCCAATAACTCAAAAGGACTAGAATCCCGAATGGCCGAACCCATAAGCGCTAAATCTGGTTCTCGTAAAACAATTATATACAAAACATTAATTATTAGTCTTTGCGATCATTTAATGAATGAGAATCTGCCATTCGTTTGAATCTCGTTGGGAGCCCATTTATGTTTGTGAACACTCTTCAGTATGTTTAAAGTAGTGAAATTTAGATTCCTAATTCAAAATTATGTAGCGATTTTGCTGCGATAACAACCAAGTCATAATTGATGTTTACATGTACAGATTTACTCCCTCTATTCACTTTTACTTGTCACGTTTTGACTTTTCACGCCGCTTAAGAAATAATAAATGAAGTGCATAAATACACATATTAATTGATACATATTTTTAATAATTTTGAGAAAATGAGTAATTAATGTTGTGGGTATAACCGGAAAGAGGAAATTGTCTTCTCCTGATATGCTAAAGTGACAAGTAAAAGTGAAAATCTATTTTTTAGAATACTTGACAAGTAAACGTGAACGACGGGAATACTCTTTTTCAGAACCACTTAAACTTCCTACTTTGTATAGTCCTTTTGATTTTGCAAAAGTGAACACTTCTGATCTCCGTCACATATTTAATAAACTCGTGAGAATTGATGGGGAATTATGAAATTTTTTTTACTAGATACATTATAAAAGTTTCGTTAAATCTTAGAAACTGCAATACTAAAAACTGCACCATATACCAGAAATAGACCTGCACTTCAAAACATAACTTCTCCAAGCACCAAAAATAGATAAAAAATAGCAAAAGATGTACTTCCAAATGTGAAGTTTCTATTAAAACCTTTTTTTTTTCACCTTCACTTTAAATCTAATAGTCATAGCCTATTAAACTTATTTGATGGGAGGAGAAAAATGCTAATTTTAACAAATTTAAAGGATCAAAATTACTCTA
Organism: Nicotiana obtusifolia; assembly: GCA_002018475.1. Lineage (NCBI taxonomy): Eukaryota > Viridiplantae > Streptophyta > Magnoliopsida > Solanales > Solanaceae > Nicotiana > Nicotiana obtusifolia. Next base: position 38,037 of record MCJB01051100.1, read on the forward strand.
AAAATATATTTAATAAATTATTTTAACCTAACCCCGAACATAAGGGACTATGTTTGTCATTTTCTCGAGAGGGAGACATGTTGTTTCTTCTTTAATCAAGTGATTTCAACATTTATATTTGGTCGGCTATGTCATAAGATGTGATGGCTAATTTTCAATATCATTGACTTCCCTAACCAAAATCTTGTGTGTTAATATAAAAATCTTTTTAAAATTTGATGTCTTTGAAATGCAATATTATATTAAATAACAAAAATATTTTAATTTTTTATTTTGATAAATTAAAGTCGGTGTGTTCGTGTTAAGTTGTCGCTATAGACTAGATGTCTACTTAGAGTAGAGTTCTTTATATTTTATGTTATGTACTTAGAGTAGAGTTCTTTATATTTTATGTTATCTCCCCTTTGTAATTATTATATAAACACATCTAGTGGAATGAAATAATTATCCAACCAAAAATAATTAATCTACATGGTATCATTATGAGCCTTGATCCTAGGGCCTACATACCCCTAAACCTAGCGCCGCCGCCCCCCTCCACCTAGCACCGCCGCTGTCTTCTTCTCCTTTTCAATGGCTGACGCCGCCGTTCCCTCCTAATTCCTCCCCAACCCTCAGGACCCTAAAACACCACTTATCTCTGTCACGATCCCGGGTGCAAAACTCCATGGGTCCAACTACATGGGATGGAAGAAGCAAGTAGATACCCTTCTTCATGGTTTTGGTCTCATTGGTTGGATTGACGGGACGAAATCGGCGCCAGCCACTACTCTAACTACGGCTGCCACCACTGTTGCCTGTTCCGAGTCCTCCACCCCCAATCCGGCTTTTCTCTCCTGGTACCTCCAAGACAAGTTGTTACTATCTTCCATTCTTGGAAGCCTTGCAGAAGAAGTCACCTCCGTGGTGAATCCGGCGACCACCTCGAAGGCGGCATACGACATCTTGGAGACCATGTATGCCTCTCCTTCTCGAAGTCACATCAAAGAGGTTCGTGCTCGTCTCAAACATACTATTCAAGGCACATCCTCAATCACACAATATTTTCATGCAATTCGTACAATCAAAGATGAATTATCGTTATTAGGAAAGCCTCTTGATTTGGAAGATTTACTTGATAAAATCTTGGATGGTTTGGATCCTATTTACAAACATGTTGTGGATTTTGTAAATGCCCGAGATATACCTATTACTGTTGATGCTTTGCAAGAAAAGTTGTTACATGAAGAGTTGAAACTTAAGCCGTTGGGGTCCTTGACGTTTTCGTCTCACCCTGTCTCGCATTAGTGGCGGCTGCTCCGGCACTTCCCTCGGCCATACCTGCCCAGTCTGCCCCGCCAGTTGCTGCTTCCATGCCTGTTGGTTATGCTCCATATTCTGGTTATTTTTCAGCTGCCTATGGGTCCTCCTATATGCCTCCACCTGAGGCCGGTTTTCAGGCTTTTCATGCACAAGGTCCGACATATGGCAGTTCTGTTCCTGCACCGGGTCCTTCATGTCTTTTTGACAGTGGCGCCATTCACCATATCTCCACCGACCTAGCAAACCTTTTCCTCCACCAACCTTTTCCGCACACTGACTCTGTCTACATTGGAGATGGGAGCGCGCTTCCTATCACTCATACTGGTTCGACCACTCTCCTTACCTCACATCGTTCTTTTCATTTACATAACGTATTGCACGTTCCTACTATGAAAAAAAACTTGCTTTCCATCTTCCAGTTATGTAAGTCTAATGATGTGGCAGTTGAATTTACTTCCTTTGGTTTTGTTGTAAAGGTCGCAGTTCGGGGACTCACCTTCTGGCGGGATGGACTAGAGACGGCACCTATGTGTGGCCCTCATCTAGCCCCTCTGCCTGCGTTTACTTCTCGGATGCTCATCCTCCCCACACTGTCTGGCATTCTCGCCTTGGTCATCCGGCATCTGCAATCTCTCGTCACATTTTATCGCATTATCAGTTGCCTTATTCTAGCTTCGCACTTAATAATAGCTGCATTGATGTAGTTGCAGCAAAAGTCATAAGTTACCTTTTTATGATTCTTCGATTATTTTCACTAGACCGTTAGAGTATATTTTTTCTGATGTATGGACATCTCCTGTTTCATCTAGTGAAAATTTTCGTTATTATGTGCTGTTTGTTGACCATTTTACTCATTATATGTGGTTGTATCCGATGCGGCATAAGTATGATATGCGATCCATTTTTGTTACGTTTTAAGCACTGGTTGAAGATTATTTTCAACTTAAAATTAAGTGCCTTTACTCAGATGATGGGGGCGAGTATCTTGCCTTGTCCTCTCACCTTGCCACCTCTGGCATTACCCATCTTACTACCCCTCCCCACACACCCGAACATAATGGTTTCAGTGAGCGCCGCCATCGACACATTGTCGAAACTGGACTTGCTCTCCTCTTCCATGCTTCCCTACCCTTGTCTTTTTGGCCTTATGCTTTTGAGACCGCTGTGTACCTCATNAAGGATCGCAGTTCGGGGTCTCCCCTTATGGCGGGACGCACTAGAGACGGCACCTATGTGTGGCCCTCACCTAGCCCCTCTGCCTGTGTTTACTTCTCGAATGCTCATCCTCCCCACACTGTCTGGCACTCTCGCCTCGGTCATCCGGCATCTGCCATCTCTCGTCACATTTTATCGCATTATCAGTTGTCTTATTCTAGCTTAGCACTTAATAACAGCTGCACTACCTGTAGTTGCAGCAAAAGTCATAAGTTACCTTTTTATGATTCTTCCATTATTTCCACTAGACCGTTAGAGTATATTTTCTCTGATGTATGGATATCTCCTGTTTCATCTAGTGAAAATTTTCGTTATTATGTGCTGTTTGTTGACCATTTTACTCATTATATGTGGCTGTATCCGATGCGACATAAGTCTAATGTGCGATCCATTTTTGTTACGTTTCACGCACTGGTTGAAAATTATTTTCAACTTAAAATTAAGTGCCTTTACTCAGATAATGGGGGCGAGTATCTTGCCTTGTCCTCTCACCTTGCCACCTCTGGAATTACCAATCTTACTACCCCCGCCCCCACACACCCGAACATAATGGTTTCAGTGAGCGCCGCCATCGACACATTGTCGAAACTGGACTTGCTCTCCTCTTCCATGCTTCCCTACCCTTGTCTTTTTGGCCTTATGCTTTTGAGACCGCTGTGTACCTCATAAACCACCTTCCAACTCCTACTCTACATATGTCTTCTCCGTTCACCTGTCTTTTCTACCAATCGCCTAACTACTCCAGGCTCCGTGTTTTCGGGTGTTTATGCTATCCCTGGCTTCGTCCCTACTCCGCTCACAAGCTGGATCCACGCTCTATCCCTTGTGTCTTTTTGGGCTATTCAAAAACCTAGAGTGCATATCTTTGCCTTGACCCCACTACCTCCAGACTTTATGTCTCCCGTCATGTACAGTTTGATGAGTCGGTCTTCCCTTACTCCTCTCTCATGTCCACTGCACCACGACCTACGCTCTCTACTGCTGACACATGGTGCCCCTCGCACTATGTTCTTCCTCCTGTTGTTTCTCAGACTGTTACCTCTTCGGTTCAGTCTCCCCCATCCACCGCCTCTTCTTCCCCAGCATCCACCCCGCCACAGTCTCCACCTCCGCCACCACCACCACCATCTTCTCTTTCCACCCATCCTATGACCACCCGTGCCAAAAAAAATATCCGCAAGCCTATCCAAAAACTCGCCCTCACAGCTCAACTTCATCCTTCTCTTGAGCCTTCTACTGCCACTCAAGCCTTGAAGGATCCGAAATGGCGGGCTGCCATGTCCGAGGAGTTTGAGGCGCTTGTGCGCAATTTTACATGGGAGTTGGTCCCTCCTGATGGTATTCAGAACTTAGTCGGCTGCAAGTGGGTTTACCGCAGTAAGTATCTTTCTGATGGCAGTGTTGATCGGTATAAGGCTAGGTTAATTGCCAAGGGCTTTCATCAGCACCCTGGTATTGACTATCAGGAGACTTTTAGTCCGGTTGTTAAGGCAGCCACCATTCGCTTGGTTCTTACCTTGGCAGTCTCTCGAGGCTGGTTTCTCAGGCAGTTGGATGTCAACAATGCATTTCTACAGGGTCGTCTTTACGAGGATGTGTACATGGCTCAGCCTCAGGGATTTGTTGACACTGATCATCCGCACTATGTGTGTAAGTTGCATAAGGCTATCTATGGCCTTAAGAAGGCTCCCAGCGCTTGGTATTCAGAGTTGAGACAGTTTTTATTGGCACAGGGGTTTCAGAATTCCAGGGCCGATACCTCGTTGTTTCTCTTCGACCGGGCTGGTGTCTCTGTGTTTGTGCTGGTTTATGTTGATGATATAGTGGTTACTGGGTCTGATCCGGGTACAGTTGATCATTTTCTAGCTGAGTTGGCACGTCGTTTCTCTATCAAGGACCTTGGCACTCTGTCCTATTTTCTTGGAGTTGAGGTTCTACTGCACCATGATGGTTTCCTACTATTTCAGCGGAAGTACATCCTTGATCTTCTACATCGGACTCATATGGCTGATTCCAAGCCGGTACTTACTCCGCTAGCCACTGATCAGCCGTTGTCTCTCCTAGATGGCACAGCCCTGGATAACCCGACTGAATATCGGACTGTTGTGGGTAGTCTGCAGTATTTGGCGCTCACTCGTCTTGACATTGCTTATGCCGTGAACAAGTTATCTCAGTTCATGCATAAGCCGACTACTGCTCATTGGGCCGCGGCGAAACGCCTGCTCCGTTACCTTTGTGGTACGATTGACCTTGGTTTACTTCTTCGTCGTGTTTCTCAGCCGTCTTTGTATGCCTTCTCTGATTCTGACTGGTCTGGCAACAAGGATGATTATACCTCCACGAGTGCATATGTGGTTTATTTTGGTGGCTCCTCCATCTCTTGGGCCTCTCGGAAGCAGCTCACTGTTGCTCGCTCTTCCACCGAGGCCGAGTACCGATCTGTTGCCTCCACTGCTGCAGAGCTCCGCTGGTTGTGTTCTCTGTTGACTGAGCTTCGGGTGTTTCTCCCTGCTTCTCCTGTTATATACTGTGATAACGTGGGTGCTACGTACTTATGTTCTAATCCTGTTTTTCACTCTCGGATGAAGCATATTGCCCTGGATTTTCACTTTATTCGGGAACAGATTCAGCGTGGTATTCTACGTGTGACTCATGTTTCTGCAGCTGATCAGTTGGCTGATGCTCTGACGAAGCCGCTCTCTCGTGCTCCGTTTTTGCTTCTTCGGTCCAAGCTTGGACTTACCTACCGCCGTCCAGCTTGAGGGGGCGTATAGACTAGATGTCTACTTAGAGTAGAGTTCTTTATATTTTATGTTATCTCCCCTTTGTAATTATTATATAAACACATCTAGTGGAATGAAATAATTATCCAACCAAAAATAATTATTCTACAGTCGCGCTTCTTGATTACTCGATCGAACAATTGTAATATCCCATCAACATAGATACTGAGTAAGTGGATTTTAAAACATAGTGTGATGCTATCGATCTTTTAAGAAATCTATGCAAAAATATTTACAAATTCGAACTAATTTTAGATATCATTAATCACTATATGGAGCTTAAAGATAATAGTATGATCCTTACGATAGTTTGATATAAACTACCCCAATAGCAATGATAATCGAATATTGACTAATTCGGATTGGAAAAATAATATTGTATAGCCGCTCTCAAAATAATAGTCGAAAATATATATTATATATATTTTTTGTATATAATACACTTTTATATGTTATATACAAAAAATATACAAATTTTATATGCTTTTTGTGGTTAATAGATGTAATAGTTTCGACCGCGGCCCGCGACTAAAAGTGGTCTTTGCAATTAGGAGAATATATTTTATATTAGGAAAGTATATTTTATATTAGGAGAATATATTTTATATTAGGAAAGTATCTTTATTATTCCATATCTTCCATTGATTTGATTTAGTTCCTATACTAATCCCTATTGGTCTTTGATTTGTATTCTAGCACTATAAATAGGGATCATGTAAACTATTGAGAATCAATAAAGAAGATCATATTCCTTCATGGTAATCAGAGCCTTTTTACTCTAAATTTTTTGTTTTCCCATCCCCTCATCATGGGTGATGAACCGGCAACTACTAACAACAACAACTCTATTGCCGACAAACAACCACTACACCCGGCCTATACGGTCACCAACATCACCACATCACCAGATTTCGGCCCAACAGGCAATAATGCTCTCAACCCAAGTGATATCGGCACAGCTCTCACAAATTTTGAATCTCAATTACACTGACCCACAGTGGTACATGGACACCGGTGCATCCTCACACATCACATCGGATTCAGGTAAATTAATCACTCCATGTTTATTACCTATAAATCCTATT